>CM053029.1:121940869-122235869 GCA_028564925.1 Lithobates sylvaticus | reverse complement strand
CATAATTAGTCACTCAATACAGTATAATTTGATACCTAATATTATTTACACAGGGAACTAACCCCTATAAGCAGCTATATCTATATGTGTATACGCAGACCAAAACAACTCAAAATCGATTCAGTTCTAATCCCATTAATAGGGATGCCATATCCCTAATCCCATCTCCCTAATCCCATTAATACTTCTGTTTCTAAATATAACAACCCATGATTCCTGTACACTATGTGCAATACAAATGAATAACCAAAGCCTTTTCTAAATAAAGAAAACATTATAAAGTTTTAAATGACATACACCAACTGAAGTTATTAGCCTTAGGTAATACACAGAGATGATACAAATCCTTCTACATACGTTTTACCTGTTTATCTGCAGCCCTTTCTTCTCTACAGCCATTCAAATTACAGAATTTACACAGCAATTCTCAGCCCCAGAAGGCAGGGGGCAGAATCCGACCCCACACACTGCACAGCACAGAGCAGGAAGCCGAGTGTAATCTGGGACCTCATAGTCTCATAATGAAATATGCACAGCTGAGGATAACAAAGGAAGGAGACAACAGAGAGAAATAACACTAGGTGCTTTGGATTGAGGCAAGTACCCAATATAGAAGGACATGCTTTGTTCATTTTTCATCTCAGAGGTTTACAACAACCTTAATGAATCAATCTATACTCTCCCACATTCCCAATTTCAAATCAAAGAACAGGAGATTGACTTTTACCATTTTAACCACTTGCCGCCCGCCATATAGCAAAATGATGTCTAAAAATTGGTTGTGATATCCTGACCGGACGTCATATGACGTGGTTAGGATAACAAGCCGCTGCACACCCCCGGGGGTGTGCATCGTGGCGATCATTGTTGCGGCATGTCAGTCTGACACACTGCGACTCCGATCTAGTTGTGTCCAATCACAGCTGATCATGATGTAAACAGGAAGAGCCCTTTATCAGCTTTTTCTCACTCGCGTCTGACAGACACGAGTAGAGGAAAGCCGATTGGCTGCTCCTATGACAGTGCAGCCCCGCTCAGATGCCCATCCAGGACCACCAGGGATGGCCACCACTGATGAATACCAGATATGGCATCCCTGGTGGCCATGGGTGGCAATGTGTGCCCACACATGATGTCAATGTGTGCCCACACATGATGCCGATCAGTGCCCACCAGCAATACCTGCCAGTGCTTCCTAATCAGTGATGCCAATCAGTGCCATCTATCAGTGTCAATCGGTGTCCATCAGTGCCACCTATCAGTGCCCATCAGTGCCACCCATAATTACCCATCAGTGCAGCCTTTCAGTACCCATCTGTGTCACCTATGAGTGCCCTTCTTTGCTGCCTATGAGTGCCCATCAGTGCTGCATATCAGTGACACCTGCCAGTGCTTCCTAATCAGTGATGCCAATCAGTGCCATCTATCAGTGCCCACCCATCCCCATCAGTGCCCGCCCATCAGTGCCACCTATCAGTGCCCATCAGTGCCACCCATAAGTACCCATCAGTGCATCCTTTCAGTGCCCATCGTTGCCGCATATGAGTGTCCATCTTTGCTGCCTATGAGTGCCCCCCAGTGCTGCATATCAGTAACACCTATCAGTGCCCATCAGTGCCGCATATCAGTGCCAATCAGTGTTGCATATAAGTGCCCATCATCAGTGCCCATCAGTGCCACCTCATTGGTGCCACCTCATCCGTGCTCATCAGTGCCATCTTATCAGTGCCCGGCAGTGAAGGTGAAAACAGACTTATTTACAAAATTTTATAACAGAAACAAAGAAAAACTTCTTATTTTTCGTTTTTTTTTTATTTGTTTAGCAAAAAATAAAAACCGCAGAGGTGATCAAATACTACCAAAATAAATCTCTATTTGTGGGAAGAAAATTATAAAAAATTTGTTTGGGTACAGTGTTGCATGACCGCGCAATTGTCATTTAAACAGGGACAGCGCTGAAAGTTGAAAATTGGCTTGGGCAGGAAGGGGCGAAAGTGCCCAGTATTAAAGTGGTTAAAGGTGTTTCTAGTTATAGAAAATAATAAAACGTGCTTGTAGCCAGACACAATATACCTCATTATTTTGGCATGATTGGAATTTTTTTCTGATTTAGAAAAAGTAAAGAGTAAATCTAATGCATGACCAAAAGAGCATAGATTCTGCTAGTATGAATGTCCTTATTATAGTAAGTTTAAGCGGACCTCACATAAAGATTCAAAGGATGTAAAACCACACAGTGAAAGATATACAAAGGGTAACTCCACTTTCATGAGAAAAAAAAATAGCAAATTAAGACAAAATAATATAGTGCATATAATTGCGACACTAACCATATTGTAATTGAATGTTATTAAAAATGACCTTTCCTTTTAAATCTGAAGTCAATGTAATTTTCTGAGAATACATTGCAATATGGCTACCTGGAGCTGTTCTGTACACAGAGTGTATACTGACCACCCCCAGAAACATCATTTCCTGCTTGTGTGATTGGCTTATCAATTTTCCCAGAAGTCTTCCTAAGATACAAATTATAGTTCAGGCATCCCCTGCGACAAAAATTTCCTTTTTTGAGAGATACTTTTAATAAGAACACGTCTAAAGGGATGCAGGCCCAGCAGATTTCCTCATTAGTGCTCTTCAGCTCCACACCTGACAGTTTATTATGAAACCACTCCCATTACATTCACTCAGTACAGAGGCACAGACAAACACACATGGATTTCTTCAGAGTAACAAAAGGCAGGAATCTGCAATAAAGTTTGTTCTAATCCTTAGAATGTACATAGATCCCCCAGAGGGATGTTTTTTTTCTCAACAAAAGTAGAGTTACACTTTAAATAAAAAGGCCAACCCCCCCAACTCCATCTAATGTCCAGCATTTCCATAATTGAATGCTTGTTTTGTCTAGAGAAGCTTTAAGGAGTGAAAACAAACTCATTGTCCCAAGGAAGCCAGCTCTTCGGTCTTCTTTCCTACCCTGATACGTGAGTGGGCCCTCAACATCATCACATACAATGCATGATCACCACTGGTTGCTAGTCCTGCATTTTATGTGATGACACTAATAAGATAGGTGACAATATGGACAGAGAGGATCGGCGTTAGGGTACCAGTCATCACAATCGAGGGCCATCTCTTTGGGGAGCTGACAATTAATTATATATTTGGGGGGTGGCCACATTTTAATTTTGAATTTTTTGTGGGGGGGGGGGGGGTTAGAGAACACTAAGAACCTAAGCAACTTGTTAAATCAGGGCCACTATTCGTTAACAGTATTTTAACTGGCAAGGCAGAGTAAATCAAGTTAACTAAGGGGTAACTAGACATTTTCATAAGGAAATCTGCACCTTTACATTATATTGTAACTGTACTGTCTGCCCTCAATTTACAAAACCAAACTTATCATGTTTCTTCCTCCACGTGCCACTTCCCCTGATCCCTCTGTCAAAATTGATGGCACAACTATCACCCCATCCCCACATGCCAAGTTCCTAGGAGTAGTCCTGGACTCTCCTTTAAGCCCCATGTCCAATCACTGTCCAAATCTTGCCGTCTCAACATCTCCATAATATGCCCCTTTCTAACCAATGACACAACAAAGCTCTTAATTCACTCCCTGGTTATCTCTCGCCTTGACTACTGCAACTCCCTCCTCATTGGCCTACCTCTGCATACTCTATCCCCCCTTCAGTCCATCATGAATGCTGCTGCCAGACTCATCCACCTTACCAACCGCTCTGTCTCTGCTACTCCTCTCTGTCAATCTCTCCACTGGCTTCCACTCACACAACAAATTAAATTCAAAATACTAACAACTACCTACAAAGAAATCCACAACTCTGCCCCCAGCTACATCACTGACCTAGTCTCAAAATACCAACCTAATCGTTCTCTTCGTTCTTCTCAAGACCTCCTGCTCTCTAGCTCACTCATCACCTCCTCCCATGCTCTCCTCCAGGACTTTCCCAGAGCCTCTCCAAGCCTGTGGAACTCCTTACCCCAATCTGTCCATCTATCGCCTACTCTATTAGCTTTTAGATGATCCCTGAAAACCCTCCTCTTCAGAGAAACCTATCCTACCCACACCTAACAACTGTATTTTCATTTTGTCCATCTGATCATCCACCACAGCTATTACCTTTTGTTTCCACTTCACCCTCCCTTCTAGATTGTAAGCTCTAACGAGCAGGGCCCTCTGATCTCTCCTTTACTGAATTGTATTGTATTGTACTGTCTTTCCCGATGTTGTAAAGCGCTGCGCAAACTGATGGCGCTATATAAATCCTGTGTAATAATAATAATAAAGTGATGTGCAAACTGTTGGCGCTATATAAATCCTGTGTAATAATAATAATAAAGCGATGTGCAAACTGTTGGCACTATATAAATCCTATAAAAAAAAAAAAATAATATTAAGTCTGAATAGTCAGTCTCTTTTATATTCCCAATCGTGACTGGTTCTCTTGAAAACGTTAGTGCAGAAAACAAAAATATCACACTTTGTAACACTTAGTCCCACAGGGATTCCTAACCTGTGGTAAATTCTAACCGTTTTATAACATGATAACCCTGTGTTGGATTTTTCATTTGCCCCATAAGGCAGTTCTCAATCATTGTCACTATGTTATGCAGTATAAGATTTCTAACCTTTCTAAAAAAATAATATGTGATACCAGGGTGCAGCCATGCACCGAAATGAAGCATGCTTTAAAAAAAGAGAAGTTATTATAAGGCTGAGTGCTTTCATGTTATTGAGGCTGCAATCTAGCTAGCTCCGTGTGTTTTCAATCAAACATTGCTGACACAGCAAGGAGTAGATTTAATGCCTCTTTCTACACATTTCAATATTTCCTGAATCACCTAGTCACACGAATGCTGAATGCCATGTAAATTTACTTTGATCCCCAAATCCTTGCTGTAGAGGAAACCAAAGGAATTATTATTTTTTTTATTTTTTTTTTTTTATGAAATACAGCTAGGAAAAAAAATTAACCATATTTCCTCAGACTGGAAAGCATCCTGGGAAGTGTTGATAAAATATAAATCAAGAAAATTGGTAAAGTAGACAAGTCATGACAAATCATTAGTGAACTTAAAGTGGACCTTGCATAAGGACAATTTTTTCATGTTAAGTGCATGTATGTTAAAGTAAACCTATACACATTTCTTTTATGAAAAAACATACATTTCACATAAAAAATTGTGCTACTAAAATTAGTGTGTGCTGTAAATTGCCTCCAGCATTGCTCCTGTCTCTTCTCGCTGGAGGCCTCCATTTTGTTGAAGCCCGGAGCAGTCACTTCCTTACTGAGAACTCTTCCCTTCAGCTTAGTCTCAAAAACTGTATGTCCCTTTCTGTAATTAAAATGTGTGCATTTCAAGCCTTGATTATATGCCTTGGCTCAGCTTGAGTGGAAGGCTGACAAAAGCTTTACCGTGCTGAAGTTCACGGTGTTGCCAGGAATGGACAGAATATAAAGAATATAAGATAAGACACTATCCTTGTAAGTTTAACTCTTTGTGTCTCCCTGGCAGCAGAGTTTGTTCTGTCAACTCTCCTGCTCTTCTGTTATCTTTACCTAATCTGTGTTCCCTCAGCACAGTCTATGTCAGTCCTGTTGTTTCCTCCCTGCTGAGCAGCAGTAAATCTTAAGGCTGTTAGCAGAACAGCCTCTAGTGACTCACTGATTGTTAGCATAGTGCCAAGAATAGAGAACAACCAAGAGCAGGATGTAACAGGGCCTTACTGGATTTTAAACTGTATAGGCACTTATTTTTAATATTTTACATATCTATACCTGCAAAAGGGGCAAGCCTAAAGTAATCTATGAGGACTTCATTTTCAGAGTAAAGTTCTTTTTTAACCACTTCCCTACTGCCCACTGTCACATGACGCCCACAAGGTGGATCTCCCATCCTGGGTTGGCGTCATATGACGTCCTCCCATTCCCCACGCGCCCACGGCGTCGCTTGGGACCCGGTGCGAGTGCCCGGCGGCCGCGATGTCCGCCGGGCACCCGCGATTGCCCGTTAAAACAACGGGACCGTGCGGGACCGTGGAGCTGTGTGTGTAAACACACAGCTCCACGTCCTGTCAGCGGAGAGGAGACCGATCATGTGATCCCAGTACGGAGGAACACCGATCGGTCTCCTCCCCTTGTCAGTCCCCTCCCCCCACAGTTAGAATCACTACCTTAGGGAACATTTTAATCCCTGCAGCACCCCCTAGTGTTAACCCCTTCCCTGCCAGTCACATTTACACAGTAATCACTGCAATTTTATAGCAACGATCGCTGTGTAAATGTGAATGGTCCCAAAAATGTGTCAAAAGTGTCCGAAGTGTCCGCCGCAATGTCGCAGTCACGAAAAAAAAAATCGCAGATCACCGCCATTACTAGTAAAAAAAAAAAAAAATGCAATAAATCTATCCCCTATTTTGTAAACGCTATAACTTTTGCGCAAACCGATCTATATCCGCTTATTGCGATTTTTTTTTACCAAAAATATGTAGAAGAATACGTATCGGCCTAAACTGAGGAAAAAAATAGTTTTTCTTTTTAAAAATGGGATATTTATTATAGCAAAAAGTAAAAAATATTGTGTTTTTTTTCAAAATTGTCGCTCTTCTTTTGTTTATAGAGCAAAAAATAAAAACCGCAGAGGTGATCAAATACCACCAAAAGAAAGCTCTATTTGTGGGAAGAAAAGGACGTCAATTTTGTTTAGGTGTAACGTCGCACGACCGCGCAATTGTTAGTTAAAGCGACGCAGTGCCGAATCGCAAAAAGTGCTCTGGTAAGGAAGGGTGTAAAATGGCCCGGTGCTGAAGCGGTTAAGGAGCGTGTAAGTATAACACCTCCAGGTTATTAGCTATAACCAAGATTACAATGAGCCCTGACAAAGGCTTCATCTGATTTTTCTCCAGAAGGACCAAGCCAACTATGTTTAGTCACTATCCAGGGTCAGCATCCACTTTCTGGATTGAGATGCAGGCACAGAAGTAAGACAACCGTGTAAACCCTGGTTCCTGTGCAGTTCCTGAATACATAGAACAAATGTCTGACACAGATAAACTCTCTGCTGCAGCCTCTTTCATTGTGGCTTGCTGTAAAGTTACAAAGTGATAGTCTAATTCAGCCTTTCAATAATAATAATCAATGACACGATATTCCTAGAAAATGTAAATAAACGTCAGCCCACTCTTCATATAATCAGGAACATTTCTAAGAACTGGAGATAAATGATTGCCACATAAGCATAAGGATACACAATGGATACCGACGAATTCTATTCACTCTATTCATTCTTAATGTTTACTTTTAAAACTAGCCTTCTGAGTAAGCACTTGTGTATGAAACATGTTTTTGAACAAATGCTGATGTCTTCTATTGACTTCAATAAAGGCTACAATGCCTGAATGTGACCGTGCTGACCTTTCTTGTTTATAGTGTGTCTTTAAAGCTGGGCAAAGCTTCAGTTCTGCAATACTTAGCATTGTGAATGAACACCGGATTACCTGTTAGCCGAAGCAGGTTACAGTTACTTATATTAGGCTGTCTTGGTGCACCACTGCTCTTGCTGACACTTACTTTCCCTATTATCTTCTGTTACTTTGTTTGCCTTTTGGAACCCTCCAAAGGTATGTCCAGGAATTACCCCCCTGTAAAGCATGCTCCGGCATTGCTTTTTTCTTTAACCTTAGTCGTGTAGTAATAAACAGCTTATTACTAGACATGTGCATTTGTTTTCATCCGAATGCATTTTTATCCGAATTTCAGGTATTTTCGATATCGTTTTAACAAACGATAACGAACATGCAGAATCCGAAAACCGAAAGATCCGACATAAACAAATGCTTTATTTTCATTTTCGTTGCAACAGTTCGATATAGATATGAGATTCGTCATGACGCTGACAATAGCGATCTGTATCCATCGAACCTGTGGTTGAATGTGCCTAACCTTAGCTCTATTAGTTCAAGATTATTCTACATAGAGAGAAAAGAGTTGATATAGAGAGTAAAAAATTGACATTATAGAGACAATAGCAAAAAAGGTTGAATGTACCTAACTCTATTAGTCCAAGATTATTCGACAGAGAGAGAAAAGATTCAACATGAAAATTCGACAAAGCAATTGCCGTGAGCAGACATTTATGGTCAAATGCTCCGCCCATAGGCTATAGAAGAATTCTAATGTTGGTTGACTAGTAATAATAATTAATTAATATAATTATTACTAGTGTCATACAGCATTAGAATTTTACTATAGTAAGCCGAACATTAGACCAGAAATGTACGATTGCCCACAAAAAGTGCACACGCCCCCTGGCTTCCTATTGGCTGTCAGTCCCGGTGTAGCATGAAATCCACTATCCCGTGAAAGACGCATGCGCAGTAGCGTCAGGGGGTAGCATCTTTCACGGGATAGTGGATTTCATGCTACACCGGGACACTATGCCACCTCCAGTTCGTGTAGCATGCTGCTCAGAGCTGTGTTCCTCTGCTGTTCCAGGGACGGGTGTGCTGCTCTACCCCACCTGTAATGGACATGTCCAGAAACCTTCCCAATCTGACCGAGTACTCCAGGTAAACCAAGTGCACTGTGGAATATGACACTCAACATTCACAGAACAGTTAAACAGAGCACGCTGCACTCACACAGTGTACACTGCATGCATACACAGAACATCACCCCCCCCCCCCCCACTTAGCACCACTGTCCCCTCTCTCCACACTAATCCCCAATGTCCCCTCTCTCCACACTAATCCTTAATGTCCCCTCTCTCCACACTGATTCCTAATGTCCCCTAATGTCCCCTCTCTCCACACTGATTCCTAATGTCCCCTAATGTCCCCTCTCTCCACACTGATCCCTAATGTCCCCTCTCTCCCCACACTGATTCCTAATGTCCCCTAATGTCCCCTCTCTCCACACTGATCCCTAATGTCCCCTCTCTCCCCACACTGATTCCTAATGTCCCCTAACGTCCCCTCTCTCCACACTGATCCCTAATGTCCCCTCTCTCCCCACACTGATTCCTAATGTCCCCTAATGTCCCTTCTCTCCACACTGATCCCTAATGTCCCCTCTCTCCCCACACTGATCTCTAATGTCCCCTAATGTCCTCTCGCTACACACTGATCCCTAATGTCCCCCTCTCTCCACACTGATCCCTAATGTGCCCTAATATCACCCTCTGTCCACACTGATCCCTAATGCCCCCTCCCTCTACACTGATCCCAAATGTCCCCTCTCTCCACACTGATCCCTAATGTCCCCTAATGCCCCCCTCTCTCCACACTGATCCCTAATTCCGCCTCTCTCTGCACTGATCCCTAATGCCTCCTCTCTCCACACTAATCCCTAATGTCCCCTCTCTCCACACTGATCCCCAACATCCCCTCTCTCCACACTGATTCCTAGTGCCCCATAATGTCCCCTCTCTCCACACTTATTCCTAATGTTCCCTCTTTCCCCACACTGATTCCTAATGCCCCCTCTCTCCACACTGATCCCTAATGTCCCCTCTTTCCCCACACTGATCCCTAATGTCCCCTCTTTCCCCACACTGATCCCTAATGTCCCCTCTTTCCCCACACTGATCCCTAATGTCCCCCTCCCTCCACACTGATCCCTAATGTCCCCTAATGTCCTCTCGCTACACACTTATCCCTAATGTCCCCCTCTCTCCACACTGATCACTAATGTCCCTTAATGCCACCCTCTCTTCACACTGATCCCTAATGCCCCCTCTCTTCACACTGATCCCTATTTAATTGTACTGGTAAGGCTGCATTTCATTGGCACTGGTAAGGCTGCATTTAATTGGGTGGGGGGGGGGGGTCGTCACCGACATGAAGTGTCACCTCCCTGAAATGAGTTTTTGCAGGTTGGGATGTCTGCCATCTGTTTACGTTCCACTATTTCCTTAATATTCTACTCCCTGTAGGTGAAATGTCAGCCCACCATGTCTATGGTGGTTACCACCATACTTCCAGGGGTCAAGGGGTACTACACATGATAAATGGAAAGGAAGAACTATGGTCTATTATGACTAATAAGATTCTAGCTCAATCAATTTTCTAGTATATGTTATAAAATGAAAGCTGGTGCTTGGTTGCCATGAGCAACACATATATTTCTTCCTTTCTCTTTTCCTTTCATGAATGTGTTTTTGGTTATCGTTACATAAAAAAGTTAGAAAAAAAAAGTCTTGTCACGGTGCTGCTACAGTGGCGTATTACAGTCGAATGACATCCTGGTGTAGCTGGAGTGTGTCAGGCTGAGGAGGGCAGAGGAGGCCTGTTTCTTGCTGAATTTGCTGTGTGCTGATAAGCAGTCAGCGCAGAGCAAGATTGAACACTCCCGGCTCATGATTACTGTAGCAATAAAGCTCTACAAGTGAGATTTTTACATGAATATCAGATTGGAACACAATGATTGATGCTGTTAAAATGAATACGTAATGAATTCCTAATGATCAGACCCTCAGAAATGCTGCCTCCCATCCTGCTATTTCCACAACTACAGCTCACAAACAAATCCCTCTGTTTGTCTGAATACTTCCTAATGTATGAAAGCTGCCAGAGCAATGCCGGACGTGACTGGGGTTTATCTGGCTGGGGATAAGGGTGTGGGCATACCAGCGGATTCTCTCTCCCTTACTTGATGAGGGCACAGCTATTTGCGTGAAAGTCTGTCTGTTCAATTAATTCTTACTAGATGAGCTTCAGAATACAAACCATTGGGATTATTTACTAATGAAATGCAGCGATTATGTGCAGATGTCAGAAGTCATGCCTCTGCTGTTCAGGCCACAGAATCCAATTGGTTGCAATGGATTTTATTTCTCATGCTCGCCCTTTTGTATTTTTAATGAAAATCAGGGCTATAGGAGGAGATATAATACTGCCTCTTTTTAGTACCCGATTACACCAGGTAGGTTGCCAAATGGGTGAGCAGGGATAGAAGCAGGGGATTATAGCGGTACTAGATAAAAATGGAAACACTCGTGACTTTTTTGTAAAAAAACTTTTTTAACAATTTATTAGAGAAAAAATTATTTTTAAACATACAATAGAAAAGGAGTGGTACACATGAATAAAATTAATCCATCAATCGGAGTGGGGCCCACTTAGAGTGGGAAAGGAGGCCCCAATAACGACTGAGGGATCATACATGTACATAAGCTACTAGAGAATGGGTTAAAAAAGGTCTATACAACTGTATAGATCTGTGGTACATTGAAGCTGTTATCTGAGGTTGACCGACATGTTTCGCCAGACAATGGCTTCTTCAGGGTCACTATGTCAATTTGTACCCGCAAAGATGGGTCACAGAGCCAATAACAGTACCAGGCAAATGTCGCAATAAAAGTCATGTGCATATTCCCATTACAAGGGACTGCCGAGGGCCTAAAGGGAACCAATATATGTATTGGCGCTCCTGTGTCCAATCGCGATGGACACAGGAGCGCCAGTATACCAAGATCTCTGCTGCCTCAGCTACGGGCACATACTGTTTGCTGGATGGGCTTTTCCTCCCACAAACGCCATCATTACTCCAATTAGCCCCCATTGGGGTTTGTCTTTGTCCAGCTCTAAATAATGCAGGAGTTTTTTTGAGAGGCTTAGAAGCCATTCCATACCAATTTCAGCACATTCCTTTTGATCTGGCGCTCCCTACCTATAACAAACTTTTCCACATATATTGGTTCCCTTTAGGCCCTCGGCAGTCCCTTGTAATGGGAATATGCACATGACTTTTATTGCGACATTTGCCTGGTACTGTTATTGGCTCTGTGACCCATCTTTGCGGGTACAAATTGACATAGTGACCCTGAAGAAGCCATTGTCTGGCGAAACATGTCGGTCAACCTCAGATAACAGTTTCAATGTACCCATGATCTATACAGTTGTATAGACCTTTTTTAACCCATTCTCTAGTAGCTTATGTACATGTATGATCCTTCGGTCGTTATTGGGGCCTCCTTTCCCACTCTAAGTGGGCCCCACTCCGATTGATGGATTAATTTTATTCATGTGTACCACTCCTTTTCTATTGTATGTTTAAAAATAATTTTTTCTCTAATAAATTGTTAAAAAAGTTTTTTTTTACAAAAAAGTCACGAGTGTTTCCATTTTTATCTAGTACCGCTATAATCCCCTGCTTCTATCCCTGCTCACCCATTTGTCATTTAATCGGGATGAGGTACATTTCAACTTGAGTATCCCAAGCCTCCCTTTTCCACACCAGGTAGGTTGTCAGCGGCGTGTTTGAGCAAGGTTCTTTACAGCAGAACATACAGTAATATGTTTAATGTTTTTCACACATTTTACTTACTTTACTAAGCTGTGGAACAAAGCAGATTATACTGTTAGCATAGCTAACACTAGTTAGTCAAAGTCAACTGGACTTTTTAACCACTTCAGCCCTGGAAGGATTTATCCCCTTAATGACTAGGCCATTTTTTACGATACGGCACTGTGTTGCTTTAACTGACAATTGCGCGGTCATGCGACGTTGTACACAAACAAATTTTATGTGCTTTTTTTGCCACAAATAGAGCTTTCTTTTGGTGGTATTTGATCACCTCTGCAGTTTTTATTTTTTGCACTATAAACAAAAAAATACTGCCAAAAAAAAGAACAATTTTTTACTTTTTCCTATAATAAATATCCGAAATAAAAACAAAATAAAAAATGTCTTCATCGGTTTAGGGCAATATGTATTCCTCTACATATTTTTGGTAAAAAAAATCGCAATAAGCGTGTATTGATTGGTTTTCGCAAAAGTTATAGCGTTTACAAAATAGGGGATAGATTTATGGCACTTTTTTTTTTCTAGTAATGGCAGTGATCTGCGATTTTTACCAGGACTGCGACATTGCGGTGGACAGATCGGACACTTTTGACACTTTTTTGGGACCAGTGACATTATTACAGTGATGAGAGCTAATCTTGGGTCCTGCCATTCATGTGGATGTTACTTTCGTGTCCATGCCTCAAGGGGTCAGGGCTGTTTTAGCAAAAGAGGGCCATACTCAATATTAGGTGGGTGGCCATAATGTTATGGCTGATCATTGTATGTATATATGTATACACACAGACACTTATAAATAAATATAAACGTATTAAAACATGGACAGTTTCAGAAGGACAGTGGACGGTGTCAGTAGATCAGTGGATGTGTCAGTGGGACAGTGGATGGTGTCAGTAGATCAGTGGATGTGTCAGTGGGACAGTGGATGGTGTTAGTCAGTAGAGCAATGGATAGTGTCAGTAGAGCACTTTACTTTGTCAGTAGGGGAGTGTATGGTGTCAGCAGTTTTTTTGTTTTTATAATTTTTTCATAATTTTTTACAATTGTATTTTTTAATTATTTTTCACAATATTATTATTTATTACAATATTATTTTTATATTATTATTTAAATATTAATTGTTTAAGGAGCCCCGTTGGGGGGCTTTGGTTAAGAATATCAGGAGTCTAAACAGACCCATGATGTCTCACTTTTGAGACAGAGAAGGGGACTAAGGACAGAGATTCTCCAGTCCCTTTCTCTCCAGCCTCAGCTGCACTAGCTCCTTCCCCCACTCTCCATCCTGAAATATCCTCGACAGCAGCTGGCGGGAGAGGAGAGGAGGGAAGCCAACAGTGCTGTGGCATGAGGGGGAATCTGCACCACACAGGGTGATTAGGGTGTGCCCAGGCACACCTGGCACTCCCTGTGCACACACCCGTGATTTCAACTCTTCTCCACACTTACATACAAAGCAATGATGTCCAGCAATGGTAACTGTGCCAGTGATAATTTACATGAATAAAGACATCATTACATATAGTATTTTGATAACGTTAACCAAATACACTATGGGGGTTATTTACAAAGGAAAGTCCACTTTGCACTACAAATGCAAATTACAAGTGAAAAGTGCACTTGAAATTGCACTGAACGTGCACTTGGAAGTGCAGTCGCTGTAGATCCGAGGGGGACATGCAAGGAAAATAAAAAAACAGCATTTTAGCTTGCACATGGTTGGATGATAAAACCATCAGAGCTTCCCCTCATTTCAGATCTACCCCTCAGATTTACAGAGACTGCACTTCCAAGTGCACTTTCAGTGCAATTTCAAGTGCACTTTGCACTTGTAGTTTGCACTTGTAGTGCAAAGTGGATTTGCCTTTCGTAAATAACCCCCTATATTTCATGGTAGTGATCCTTTAAGAGAGGTGGGCATAGATACAAATAATTCCAGACTAGGAGATCTGTAATTTGTAATCAGAATGCTAATAGCTTTTATTTAGAGATCAAAGCCTCTCTGCAGTGTTATACAATGTATAAAAGTTTTGTGTTTTTAAATTTTTGCTAGAGTTTTTGTTCAACTGCTTACATTTAGTTATTTTGACAGAATCTCATTTTTGAAACAATAACCTGCTTCTTAATTAAACCAGAGTTTTTATTTAATAAAAGATCTACTTGTGCATAGCCAGTTTTTGACACAACAAATTCTATGAGTGTTCTGCAGGCATTAGAAGTAAACAGCCAAGGCTCCCAGAGGTAACATTGTATGAGAAGAATGGGAAATAGCTAGATGCATTATATTTGATGAATTGTAATTTGTAATAACAGACACGCATGACAAGTAAATTATGCTAGTCGTGTATTTGTCTTGATGAATTGTAAATTATTGTAGTAGCATTTATGGTTATTCAAGCTGTTTACTTTTATTGCAGATTCAGTAGCCGCACTGGGTTATTAATGACTAGATTAGTAAAAATGAAATACCACAAATAGGTAACTAATTAGATACAACAGACAAGTAGGATGAAAAAAGTTTACGTGTTGCTGGGTCAGTGAGTCTTCCATGGGAACATTTCCATACCCTCAGTTCTTCTCCACCACTCTTTGGATAAGTTTTACTGTTGGAGCAATCACATTCATTCCAGTATGGGAATCACATGGAGAAATTCATCAGATAACTAGCCTTATGTCCAGAAAATGCCCAATTGATAAAGAGGAGGGGAGAAAAAGCATTACATATAGGGTTTGAATTGGAGTTGATCAGGAATTCAACCTGAATTTCCATAGGTCAATCGGAATTTTCAGATTCTGATTATATTCCTAGTTGGCAAATAGAGAAACAGCAAGAAATGGTAATTAGGGATGGGTGCAATAATACAACAGTTTTTTTAAGACACACAATATATAGTAAGAATAAAAACTTGAAAGGTCCCCCAACCTTAGGCTGGTTTCACACTGTAGACGGATGCGGCTCGCAGCAGGGGTCTAGTGCGTTCCTGTTCTCCGTTTCAGGGACGAATCAGGGCCAAATTTTTGCCTGAATTTGACCCTGAAACAGACCAGAAGACACACAGGACTCCTGTGCAAGCCACCCCGGACCCGCCATGGAGATGTGTAAACCGGCTCCATAGAGAGCCGATCACAATCTCCTGTCATGCGAATTGGATGTGGGGAAACCGCATCCAATTCGCAGTAGTGTGAACCCAGCCTAAATCATCTCATTGTGTTGTTAAAATTTTCTGCCAATTCCCAATGATCTGCTAACTACAATTGAAATCTACATTAAGTAGCTAAGTATGAAAAATGGTCTCCTATTGACTTCAATGCAATTCCAGTTTGCAGTTTGAGTTTGGCAATTTTTTTATTATTTTGGTAAAAAAAAATTTGTAACCCGTGCTATATAATTTCTTTTCTTTCTACTTCTTGCATTACCAATCACAGAGTTGGATCTGATTAATGTCTGAAATATCTTAAACCAAGCTTTCTGTATATAAAAGACAGCACATTGGGGTTGATTTACTAAAACTGGAGAGTGTAACATCTGGTGCAGCTCTGCAAAGAAACCAACCAGCTTCCATTTTTTTTTTGGTCAAAGTTTAATTGAACAAGCTGAACTTAGGCTGGTTTCATACTGGGGCGGTGGGGGTGGCAGCGGTAAAGCAGCGCAATATTTAGCGCTGCTTTACCGTCGTTTTAGCCGTGGTATTCGGCCGCTGGCGGGCTGGTTTTGCCGGCAGTGACCCATTGATTTCAATGGGTAGGAGCAGTATAGGAGCGGTGAATACACCGCTCCTTCACCGCTCCAAAGATGCTGCTAGCAGGACTTTTTTTACAGTCCTGCTAGCGCACCGCTCCAGTGTGAAAGCCCTCCAGCTTTCACACTGGAGTTAAAGGACCCGCTTTTTTCAGGAGCTATACAGGCGCCATTTTTAGCGCTGTAGCTCCTGAAAAACGCTTCAGTGTGAAAGGGGCCTTAGAAACTGATTGGCTACCATGCACAGCTGCACCAGATTTTGCACTCTCCAGTTTTAGTAAGTCGCCCCCACTGAGTGTTTTAGCATGATCCCCATTCAGGGTTCAGATTACTGATAAAAGAGAATAGAGTTTATTGGTGCACCACAGCAATACCTGAATGGGTAGACTGTGCTTTTTGTATGCATCTAAAATCTTCAAACATCCCTGTCAGATTTTTATTTCTGCCTGTGTTTCCACTCACCGACTTAGATTTTTATGGTGATTAGCTGTTGCCAGAAAAGGAAGTGAGGGTACTCTGAAAAAAAAAAAAAAGTACCCGGCAGAAAAAAGACCAAGTGGTCCATCGAGTCTGCCCTATATTTTTTTTATTATTTTGAGTTATATATGACTTTTTTTTATCTGACTATAGGATCTATATTTGTTCCAAGCATGTTTGAACCCACTTACTGTTGACTGACTCCTCTGGCTCTGAAGTTTATTCCAAGCATCGACTACACATTCAGTAAAATAATACTTTCTAAGATTAGTTTTGAACTTTCCTCCTGCTACTTTGAGGTCATGTCCCCATGTTCTTGATCTTATCTTCATATTGAAACTACTGCCCTTTTGAACGTCATTCACCCTCTTGATGCATTTAAAGGTTTCACTCATGTTTCCCTTTTCCTTTCTCTACTCCAG
Organism: Lithobates sylvaticus; assembly: GCA_028564925.1. Taxonomy (NCBI): domain Eukaryota; kingdom Metazoa; phylum Chordata; class Amphibia; order Anura; family Ranidae; genus Lithobates; species Lithobates sylvaticus. Next base: position 122,218,911 of record CM053029.1, on the reverse strand, counting down.
ACTGTACATATTAATATCTTAACCTCCCTGGCGGTAATCCCGAGTCTGGCTCGGGGTAGGAACTTCAGTACCAAAAGCGGTAACCCCGAGCCAGACTCGGGCTTGCGTTGCAGGATACAGGGGAAGTTACTTACCTTTTCCCCTGGATCCTGCAATGTCTCCCCGCTGTGTGTGCGAGCCGTCTGCTCGCTCGATTCACACAGTGCCGAGTGTCGCTGATCTCCGTTCCCTGCGACGTTACAACGCACGGGAGCGGAGATCGGCGCCAAATTCAAAAAAGTTTAAAAACACAACACACATACAGTACTGAAATCTTACAGATTACAGTACTGTATACCAAAAATACACACCCCCTTTGTCCCTAGTGGTCTGCCCAGTGCCCTGCATGTCATTTTATATAATAAAAAGATTTTTTTCTGCCTGGAAACTGGAGATTGTCCATAGCAACCAAAAAGTGTCCCTTTATGTCAAAAGTGGTTTTAGACCAGCTAGAAAACACTGATAATAAATTAGAATCACAATTCATCATCAAACACTAAATTTAATGACAGCGACTATTCTGCAACTTAGAAAATTTCAGTGTTTTTGATTTGATTACATTATTGAATAATTTTTATATATATTTTTATTATATTATAATTTATGATTTTGTGTTTCAAACTTTATCATACCCGGGATGTCTACTAGACTCTGGTTCGGACAGATTTAAGTGAGTTATTCATAAGAATTGCATGCCTACAATATAAAAACGCCAAATTTCCATGCAAAATAATTGTACCGCTTTCAGCACAAAATTCCAGACAGAATCATACCGCCAGGGAGGTTAAAGTCTTTTCTGATAAGTTGTATCCTTCAGACCTATCACCATTTATGTTGCCCGTTTGTCGACTCATTTTATCTGATCAATATGTTTATGTAGGTGTGGTCTCCAGAGCTGAACACAGTATTCTAAATTGTGTAAGATAGGTCTTTCCTGAATTTGGAGAGAGTTCCCCACACTTCCTCTTTTGTTTTTAGGATAGGAAGTAAATTAAAAGTCTCACAATGGCAGCCCCATTTTCATTGAAATGTATTAAAATATTAAAAATGTAAACTTCTTTTGTTGTTTTGTATTAGTGAGTAGTGTATGTTTGAATAAGGAATGGTTACAACCCCTTATACATTTTTATTGTTGTCTCTGTCCCTTTTAGGGAGATAAACTCTCTTAATTATCACTGGCAAACATTGTCAACAGAACTGAGATTGAAGAAAAATACAACATTTTCAGCTGTTACCAGAACAAAATTAGGGAGAAATCTTCCAACTAGGAAACTTGTTTCTGTGGCATTCCCTTCTTTTTCCACTTAAAGCGGTGTTCCAGCCAAAATTATACTTTTTAAATTAAAATAACCCTATAATACACAAGCTTAATGTATTCTAGTAAAGTTGGTCTGTAAACTAAGGTCCGCTTTGTTAGGTTATTACAGCATTTTGTAACTTTATAAACTTGCAACAGACTGTGGCCATCTTAGGTGTGGGCATATGAAACCAGACTGTATTACTTCCTGGATCTCAGCCTTGCAGATCTCGCACATGCTCAGTGCATCACAAGCAGTGTAATAGGTTTCAGGTCAGGTTTCCATAGCAACGGCAGTGTCCGTGTCAGAGGAAGTTTCCGCCCCTTAGCTATGCACACCTCTCCTCCTCTCCTCCCTTCCTCCCTTCAGGAACCAGGAAATATATACAGCATGTACAACAAGAAATACAGAAATTACCACCTACCCCCATCTGCACAATTACCGCCCCCCAGTCTGCGCAATTACCGCCCCCCCCCCCCCAGTCTGCGCAATTACCGCCCCCCCAGTCTGCGCAATTACCGCCCCCCATGCAAATTGCACCACATCAAGCAAATCGCACCACATCACCCCCAGCAACTCACACCACCCCATGCAAATCACACTGCATCACCCCATGCAATTCACATCACCCCTGCTGCAGGACATTGGCCACTGTAGAGGGGAAGAAGGGGGGCCCGGGTCGGGTGCTGTGCTGCTGGAGGTAGAAGAGACGGGAGAAAGGAGCTCTGCAGCTGCTTGATTACACTGCTGGGGTTTTTCTTCTGGAGAGGGGGGGGGCGGGGGGGACCGATCACCACCTGGCCAAATACAAGTAAGGGCTGCTTCTCCCCTCCACTAGAGATTTCCATGCTACCAGCCGACCTCTGCATACAGTGTGCAGCCAGAAAACTCTTTCTCTTCCACTTCCTCCCGGCTGATGCATAAACTCCTCCCATTCGCGTCATTTCCTATCGGCCAAAAAACGCGAGATTTCGGCAATAGGCAATTCGCAAAGACTGCTGGGATACATGACGAAGCTATCCCAGGAACCCTTGCGATCTGCCTAGTGACATAATAGCCTAGGCTATTAGGGGTGGAACTGATGAAGAAAACACAAAAAAAAGGTATTTAGAAGAAAATAAAAATAAAATAAATGGCCACTGGATAAAGTATAATCTAAGGGCATGCTGCACAGATAAAGTTAGGAAAATGGGTGGAGCTGCGCTTTAAACAAAAGTTTTGGCTTTTGTTTTATTGTTAGTACTAGCACAAGAGCTTCAATACTTCAGCAACACACATCTACTGTACCTATTTCACTGTGTGCCAAGGTACATAATACATAGTATACTAAAAAATGTTTGCTATAAAGTTAACAAAGGCATGGTTGGGTTATATCTTGAACTCCATGTATGATATTTTTAAGTTGAGTGTATGTGATAGTTTATGCAAAAAAAAGAGGGACACGATAAACATCTCACTCCGAGAGATGATCAATGAACATTTTCTGAAAGAGTTCTCCAACATGATATACAGTATAAGTTGGGGAATTCTGAAGCATTTCCCATAATGACCGGCCAGATTGGGAGTATGATTTTCTTGTGCAGATTAAAGAAGTCTCATTATATGACTGATCGCTATGAGCAAAGTCATCTCTCACTTTGTTCTGTTTGGCCACACTGATTTTTTTGTTCCACAAAAAGATAGGCACGTAGAGTGGGACCCTTAACATTTCTGGTAAATTCTATTTCTTTAATTTTATTACACTGTCTGACATTATATTTTTCTTCATATTTCAAATCAAAAGGTACCATCTTTCCCGTCAACCTCCATAATCATGAATATATTCTGTTTCACATACAAAGAAATAACATTATGCTCAACTCAATAAGGATGGTTAAGTTGATCTTTATGCATAGGATTGTAAATGTGATATTTGCTTCAAATTCAATGAATTTAAACAGCCAAATATTCCCACATGCACAGTATGAAAACAACATTACAACCTGTCAGAAACAAAAGAACATTTATTTTCCAACCAGATACATGTCCAAATTGGTTTTAGTCTGGATTGTCAGAATCCATTTCTACACAAATAAGGTGCCATCTCTCTCGTCCTGTTCATTACTCCAGAATTGCTTGCTGAGATTTTAGCTAGATGATTGCAGCAAAAGTCCACCGGATCAAAGATGAAACAAGATCCAGCACCGGGAAATATTATGGCAACCATGTCAGCTCAGTGTTGGTTTGGCTTTCGTAAACTTCTACCCCTTGTGTGATCATTTTAGGAAAAGCTTGCATAGAATGCATTATTGGAGGCATCAGGTGATATGTTTTATAACAAGCACTTCTTTTAGGCCTCATTCACAGGGCCATAACATTTTTACTGATGTTATTACATGTGTGTTTTCTAGGAGAAAAGTTCCTGCATAATGATCAGTAAAATACTTGTGTACAGATGCATTCAAATGCATAAAGATGCGTAGGTGTACATAACATGTTTTTATGATCATTTCTCTTCTCCCTTTGTTTAGGAGAGAAAAAGAGAGCTGATAACCAGCTTGTGTTAAGGGGACATTGGCACTAATAATCAGGGCACTGATTATCAGTGTCCTAATTATCAGTTCAGTCCCAACAGTGCCCACCAGCCAGTGCCTATAAGTGCAGCCTAGTCAGTGCCTCCTTATCAGTGCCCACCAGTGCTGCCTCACCAATGTCACCTGTCAGTGCCACCTATCAGTGCCCATCAGCGCCGCCTACCAGTGCTGCCTATCAGTGCCACCTATCAGTGCCCTTCAGTGCTACCTATCAGAGCCCTTCAGTACTAACAATCAATACCCATCAGTGCTGCCTATCAGTGCCACCTACCAGTGCAGCCTCATCAGTGCCCACCAGTGCTGCCTCATCAGTGCCCATCAGTGCAGCCTCAGCACACATCAGGTAAGGACAAAAGTTACCTGCTTGCAAAATTGTATAAGAAACTATGGCATTACTTTCCCAAAAACCCAGTGGAGATTAAATAACACCAAAAGAAAGCTCCATTTGTAGGTGTAACGGTAGGTCACACCCAGTAGGTTACACTCAGTATATCACACCCAGTAGGTCACACCCAGTAGGTCACACCCAGTAGGTCACACTCAGTAGATCACACCCAGTAGATCACACTCAGTAGGTTACACTCAGTAGGTCACACCCAGTAGGTCACACCCAGTAGTCCCATAGTTATCTCTTGCTCTCACACTCTCACACGTTCTCCAAGACGGGAGATAGAAGTGTGTCGGGAGAGGTTGCTATAATTAGATTAGAACTAGATCTCAGAGCAGAGCTATGAAAGCATTTTTCATTCTTCTACCAATGTGGAGGGGGGGGGGTGTGCCTTTCCTCCAATCAGCTGCTCCCAGTGTAATCCAAGCCTTCGCTAACAGTGCAGAATGAGGAAGTGAAAATTATTGCTCGATGTTGGAATTTTAAAGAATATATACAGATGAAGACAGAAGATATACATGTAAAACTTATGTAGGGAGATTTGTTTAATCCCTGTGTATCATTTGAGGCTGTTCACTTCACTGGGTATATGTGAGGGTTTACATCCACTTTAAATTGCAATGATTAAGGCTTAATTTTCATGACTGTAAACATTTTACTGATGTTATTACATACAATATGTGTTTTCTAGAAGAAAAGCTCATGTGTAATGATCAGTAAAATATCTGTGTGTGGATGTGCTTAAATGCATAAAGATGCGTAAGCATAATTGTATATGCGTTTTTTTACAGCCGTTTGAATGAAGCCTAAGAAAAAAATGTTTTGTTTTTTATATTTTCTAAACTACAAAGAACCTCCTGACTCTTCGCAACATACACTGCACCCTCCCTTCCTCCTATAGTTTCTTTGCTGATTTTAACCACAAACATCCAGAAGTGGATAGAACACATTAGGACAGTTTGTACATTTTGTTGTGGTGCTGCTCCCTCTAACCTCTAGCCTACAAGTGCCAATATGGTAATTACAGCCCTGGGAAAAATGACAACTGTGCTAATATTAGCAAATGTATTTGGTATTCACCTATAGTCTCATGAATCAACTGCAGACAGATTCAGCAGGAAAGAAATAGTCCTACTGGGTGTGACTGCGGTATCTTATCACAAGATTCTCCCTTTTGCAACATTCCTTGCTGAGAACTACAAAGAGTGAAGCTCTGAACCAAAAATCACTCAAGGCTTTATTAATTACAACAAAAAATGCAGAGCTATTCATCCTGTGAAACTCCATGTACACTCATTCTGTGCGAAGGCCAACAAAATCAAATGTACCAGGTCAGATTTTTTTTATTCAGAAAAATATTGTGAATCAAGAAAATACGGTATTGTGACCACCAGATGGAGCAGATGATCATAGCAAATAAATGCTTATTTGCTATGATCAACAGCTCCATCTAGTGGCCATAATTTGATATGTTCTTGATTAATGCTATCCTATGTCCACCTGTCTCTGTTTGCTGAATAGAAAAGCTGCACGTTTGCCACCGCTACCCCCTGCGCACCTGTCGTTGGTTGTCAAGGATTGTCTTATGCCGCGTACACACAAGCGGAATTTCCGTCCGAAAAGCTTGTCTTGTATACACACGGTCACACAAAAGTTCTCAGAACTTTCAACCGTCAAGAACACGTGACGTACAACACTACGACAAGCCGAGAAAATAAAGTTCAATGCTTCCGAGTAAGCGTCAAATTGTTTCCGAGCATGCCTGATTTTTTGCACGTCCGAATTGCATACAGACGATCACATTTTCCGATAGGAACTTTTCCCGACCAAAAAATAGAGAACATGCTCTCAATCTTTTGCTGGCGGGAATTCCACCAGCAAAAGAACGATCACATAATACACACGGTCGCATTTTCCGACAAAAAGCTCTCATCTGAGTCTTGCTGGCGGCATTTCCGATCGTGTGTACGCGGCATAATTCACAACCAAAAGGCGTCTAGCAACCACTGATACTGTCAGAGGGTGAAGCTTGGATATAGTTCTCTATCAGGTCCACTCTCTACTTGTGATTAACAACAGGCAGAAGATTCAGTAGTCAAGAGCAGACTGTCTACGGATCTAACCATTGCCTGCTGTCAATCACAAGGGAGAGGACCTAAAGGGGAACTAGTGTCTCTGCTTCTTTATCAGGCTCTGCACACACAGATACCAAACTCCTCAGCCAGCCACTGTGCCATCTGTGTGACAGGTGCAGTAGTGGGGTGGCATATCTATATGGACAGTATGGTCTCAGTGAACCTCTGCAAGACAAATGTTGGTGCTTGCCCCAAATTCATATACCTGTTTACAACATAAATCTGTCGCCCATACCAAAATTTGACATGCGATGGCCCAATAAAATTCTAAAGAGTGTCATAGAAACGCTTTATGAATTCCCTTGTCTGTTTTTCAGGAAGATGGATTAATGGTCTTTACAATACTGGTAGCTACGTCTACCTCTGCAACCAAAGTTGATGATTCCAGTTGAGTATAAAATATATTATATATATATATATATATATATATATATATATATATATATATATATATATATATATATATAAAGAAGGGCTGATAAAAAGCACTTTTCTGTGTCAGTACTAGAGATTGTTAAGAGTTGCTGTGCAATTAAGCAGTGAATACCCTTAGAATAGATAATACTTATCCCTGTCCACATCATTTCTTACGGTCGAGTGATTGCTGTACAGTGTTTCAGGTGAGAGGCTGTTACATTCAGGAAGGTCCTCATGATGATACTTAAGAGCTACTCAGCATTATTTGAAGAATTTCCTTTTTCCTCCTTACAATCTTATAAAGTGGACCTGACTCCACGCTAACATTGTTCACCTGATCAGCATATGATATAGGCACCATTTATGTCTGTATGTCCGACAAATGCTTACATACCTTTCAGGTTCCCTTATAAACTAAGTGACAACTTCTGTCTGTGCCATAAGGAATTTATGTCAAGAAAGTGAAAGACTAATCAGGAAAATAGGAAGGAGCAGACTCTGCCATTCTCAAAATATAAGGAAATGTATTTATTAAAGAGCCTTTTAAATTGGTTATAAACCTTACATTTTTTTTTAATAAAAATAACAAACATGCCTATACTAATCGTTTTGCACAGAGCAGCCCCAATCCTCTTCTTTTGGGATCCCACACCGGTGCTCCAAGCCCCTCCTCTTCATCGGGTGTCCCCATGGAAAGCCCCCTCTCTCTGTATCCATTCAGACATGGAGCCGTGACTCGGCCCCACCCCCTCCCCTCTCTCTCCTCATTGCAGCTCCTCACTGACTTTGAATGGCAGCAGCTGGAGTCAATGGCACCCAATGCTGTGTCTCAGCCAATAAGGAGGGAGAGTCCAGGACAGCTCAGTCTCTCGTGCAACATTGCTGGATTGAGATAGGGCTCAGGTATTAGGGGGGCTAAGGGTGGCTGCTGCCCACAGAAAGTTTTTTTTTTATCTTAATGCATAGAATGCTTTAAGATAAAATACATTCTGCCTTTAGAACCACTTTATGGTGAAAAATCTTAAGGCTTTAGAAACACATTACCTTCTTGCTGCCAACATGACACATATATGCAGCGGCAAAGTGGGCAGGCTTTAATTCTTAAACAACGCACATATGCATCAATAGGCAAATTTTGGGGCAATTGCTCCATAACTCAACAAAGGGAGGAAGAATCCAGTGAATTTTACTTTGCAAATAATTGGGTTGATTTACTAAAAATAGGTTGTTCATTTTGCAAGGGGAATTTACTTTAGTAAATGAGGCGAAGCTCTGCTGACCTCCATCATCCATTTGTAAAAGCAAAAAATACAGTTTTAAAAAAAAAAATTCCCTGCTCATGGTTGGTTATTTGCATACTGAATTTCACCACATTCCCTAAATAAAGAGAACATTTATTTTTCAAACTGAGCAGCCCTATTTACCATTAGTAAACCAACCCAGTTGTGGCCTTTTATAAAAAAAAATGTTTCAGCTGCTGATAGGTTATGCTGCCCTGAACCAAGGAAAAATAATTTGACACATCAGGAAAATTAGCACATTAATAAACTACTATGAAGGAGCACATCCTGCCGACCGGCTGAGCAGTCAGCCAGTTGAATCTCTGCTAGTTCATCTAGCAGAAAAAAAGATGAAATCAGATGGATTTGAATGGGCTATTGGACTTTAAATTTGATTAAATAAGCCCATAAAAGACATTAGGCCATTAAAAAAGTGCTTTGCCTCAAATTGGCTGAAATCTATGCAGTAAATGCTTTACTCCATGTGCTACCGGGGTTGAAGTACAAAAGGTAAATAGGTTGTTCATTTTGCTAAGGAATTTTCATGTTGCCAGGGAATTTCCCTTTATTGATGGATGAAGCTCTACTGATTTTTATTATCCAATCATGTACAAGAAAAAAAATACAGTTTTTTTTTTTTTTTTTTAGTTTCCTTGCACATGATTGGGTATTCTTTACAAAGTATGTTTTTCCACATTTACAAAGCCAAGGGACAATTCCTCTGTGACCAAACTCTGGTGGGCGTGACAAAACGCATAAGGGGGTAAGGCTGGAGGCCATACACAGCCACCTTTACATCTGAAGCACTGGGTAAGTTTGAGCGGCGTCTTAAAGAGAAAGTAAACCCTAATGGGTTTACTTCCTCTTTGTTTCCCTGCAAAGGTAAAGCATAATGGACTACTATGCATCCCATAGTAATCCATTATGTGTCACTTACCTGACACAGGAGCCAGCGAAGTCACCGATGTCCCCTTGTGTACGGCGCCTCCATCTTCTTGGTGGGTCTCGCGGCTCCGTCGCTGTCATTCGATGGCGCCGCAATGACGTCACTCCAGCGCATGCGCTATGGAGCCGCCACTAGCGGCATATCGCCGCTGAAAGCGGCCTTCTCAGTGGTGCCTGTATTTTGGCAAATATCTCCTAAACCATGCAGGTTTAGAAGATATTTCTTTGACCTACAGGTAAGCCTTAATCTAGGCTTAACTGTAGGTCCAAGTGGTTTGCAAGGGTTTACAACCACTTTAATTTTATATATATATATCTTCACTCCTAAATTAGTGCACTGATGCCTGCTTCCACATTCTGGGCACCAGCAGGGAGACTTGCCATCCTCCAGCTTTGAGCGGCACTCTAGGTTTGGAAGTATTCTAAGGGAAAATTCCCTTGCAAAGTCAACAGCCTAATTACCTTTAGTAAATGAACCCCATTGCTCCCTTTTGTGTCCTTATTTGGATATGATCCATGGATCAGTTATGCTGCCCTAAACCGACAGAAAGTAATTGGACACATCATCTAAATTAGCGCAATAACAGACTACTATCAAGGAGCTTATCCTGCCAATTCATTGAGCAGTCAAACATTTGAATCTCTGCTAACTCAGCTAGCGGAAAAAATGTGAATACTGATTGGTCACATGGGACATTGAACTTTAAATTTGATTAAATATGCCCATTAAGGTCACTAGGCAGGAAAAGGGAGCTTTGCTTTTGCCTTAAAGTGACTAAAACCTGTGAAGAAAAAATGTAACTTTGTATGCCAATAGGGTTCATTTACTAAAGGCAAAAAGGCTATCTTAGTAAATAGGTTGAAGCTCTTCTGACTTCATCTGATCATATGTAAGCAAAAATACTTTTTTTTTTGTTTAGTTCTGTCTTAATTCCCCTTGCACGTGATTGGCTGTTCTTTGCAAACAGATTTTTCACCACATTCACTAATGTATGTAAAAGATTCTCTTGCCAAGTGAACAGCCTGTTTGCCTTTTGTAAATCAGTCCCAATGTCTTCGATTCCTTCAAAAAACCATAAGAAATGTGAACTCTCCATAGAAGTGATAGAAGATCAAGAGAAACATGTTGAGATTAAAAGGAAATGTGTGGGCCATGCCATGTCTTGCCATGTCTTGCCAGCCCACTGTTGATAGTGAAAGGTGAAGCTAAGTGGTGGGCTTGTTAGCCAATCAGGAAAGCATATCTGCGGGCTCAAGGTCATATGTTAATAAGCATTCTGTATTTTTTTTTATCCATGAAAAGGCAGCACAGAAGCTGAACATGAAAAAGGGGATAATGAAACAGAAAAAAAGAGACAAAGCCCAATTAATCACGTTAATTAAATCTAAAAGCCACCTCCTATGTTCTTCATGTCACATTTTATTTACAGGACGCTCTGTCCTAGTTTCACAGTGTCACTTTGACTCAGCCTCTTCAGAGAGATCATAGTCCAGAGACAGATACTGTTTGATCTCCAAGATTAGAACAATATCGGCTTCTGGAGAGTTTTGCCAGTGACAGGGAAGGATTTCACATCTAACATGGAGCATGCTTTGCATACTAAAACCTGGGAAAGGAATATTTTTTAAGATCAAGACTATCAGTCAAAATGTTGACTGTTTGAAGGGTTTTTCTTGTTAGGAAAATCTCTGTAGAAATGTCTGTCCAGCCCTTTACAACTGCGGAAAGACTTTACGGTCTGTGATGTAGAATCTCGACACCCATTGCAGACAAATGTATACCTTGGAAATTACCATGTGGCTACGTCTTCTGAGCTAGACCAATGGGGCATAATGAAAAGAAAGTTACACAGTTACATAGTAGGTAAGATTGGAAAAAGTCAACAGTCCGTCCAGTCCAACCTATGTGTATGTGTCAGTTCAAGTTTTTGATCCTGAGGCTAGGATCATACATATGTGGGCTGCAGTTGTTGCGTTTTCATGGTGCCATTTATGTTTTTTGACATGCATCTTTTATTTATTTATTAAACATTTACTCACAGCAACATAAAGAAAAAACCTTTCAGAATTAAGGGAGCAATTTACAAAACGTTAGTATTTTGGGTTTACAACATGTTCATTAACCTCCCTGGCGGTATGATTCTGGCTGGAATTTTGTGCTGAAAGCGGTACAATTATTTTGCATGGAAATTTGGCGTTTTTATATTGTAGGAATGCAATTCTTATGAATAACTCACTTAAATCTGTCCGAACCAGAGTCTAGTAGACATCCCGGGTATGATAAAGTTTGAAACACAAAATCATAAATTATAATATAATAAAAATATATATAAAAATGATTCAATAATGTAATCAAATCAAAAACACTGAAATTTGCTCAGTTGCAGAATAGTCGCTGTCATTCAATTTATTGTTTGATGATAAATTGTGATTCTAATTTTTTATCGGTGTTTTCTAGCTGTCTAAAACCACTTTTGACATAAAGGGACACTTTTTGGTTGCTATGGACAATCTCCAGTTTCCAGGCAGAAATATTTTTTTTTTATTATATAAAATGACATGCAGGGCACTGGGCAGACCACTAGGGGCAAAGGGGATGTGTATTTTTTTTGTATACAGTACTGTAATCTGTAAGATTACAGTACTGTATGTGTATTGTGTTTTTAAACTTTTTTAAATTTGGCGCCGATCTCCGCTCCCGTGCGTCGGAACGTCGCAGGGAACGAAGATCGGCGGCACTCGGCACTGTGTGAATCGAGCGAGCTGACGGCTCGCTCACACAGCGGGGAGACATCGCAGGATCCAGGGGAAAAGGTAAGTAACTTCCCCCCTGTATCCTGCAATGCAGCTCGAGTCTGGCTCGGGGTTACCGCTCCCAGCAGAAAAAACTGAACCCGAGCCAGACTCGGGATTACCGCTAGGGAGGTTAAGGCTGGATTCACACCTATGCATTTTTAGTGCTTTTTGCATTTTGCAGATTTGCACTACAATCCATTTAACATGGTTTCCTATGGAACACGTTCTGTAGTGAAAATTTGCAAAAAATGCAAAAAGCAGTAAAACTGCATAGGTGTGAATCCAGCCTAAAGTTGGCCATACACAGTCATATTTTTTTTTTCAGTTTAACTGTTGCTAAACAGCATGGATAAACAAATTATTGCTGAAGCTATCATATTCTGATAGTTAGCGCTCCTGAATGTCAAGATACCTGAACAGTAGCAAATTTTCTACCCAGCGCCTAGCATTTTTTAATCAAAGGATTTGCTTAAATTCACTCATAAAGTTTGGCCAACTTTACTTTTCTATGGGTATTAACCTACTTATATGTTAGCATATATTGAAATTAAAAAAAAAAATCTACTGTATCTTGTCTTTTCGGCATCAAGGTGCTACAGAAGAACTTGGCAGTCATTCGTGGTTAATCGTGGGTTAAAATGTTTCCTTTTAACGTCATTGTATCTTTGGGTGTAGGAAAAAAGCATTAATAAGTGTTAATGTTTTCACCTATACAGCAGATTTTCTTATTACCATCAAGGGGATATACATCTGAAAAAAAGTGGACATCTCTTTTAAATGTTAGCCTTCCAAGAAGCTTCCTTTGTTACTGAGACTGACAACAGTAATTACTCCCTAAGCCTATGTCCTAGGAGGAGGCTGTAGATGTATTTGATGTTTGGGAACGGGCATCCCCAAGAGTTAGACATCAACTCTCATCTCGTGTGCATTGTCACCAGTGTGACCAGCACGTTCTACAGTCACTTGGGTCTCTATATTTCATACATGTATACCAATGTTCTGTGTTACTTGCTTCTTTACACAGTAAATAACAAAGAAAAGACACAAGATCAATATAAACAGGTACTTTTTGGCATGTATACTTGCTTCAGTGTCAACACACAGCAAAAAATATATCAGTCACTTGTTCAGGGTCTACAGGGAAGAAAAAAACTCTATTTAGCTAAATGTTAAGTACATGTTGCCTTGTTCCCAAAGGCTTATTTGGATATCACGCTGAATGATCATACCATTTTCCTCAGGCTCCACCCCTATATAATGTAATTATTTTAGTAAAAGCTGAAACTAGAATGAGCTGCTGGAAGCAACATTTTAATTGTAAAAATAAATAAATAAATAAAAATGAAAGGAACGCTGATTTCATGCGTTCGAACAGTAAAGAGTCGTTAGACTCTGCTCAACCTCACCTGTGCCCCTGCGGTTCTCTCGCTATATTTAGCCACAAATGTCTAGAGATGGGCAGAAAACATAAGAAAAAAGTTATAACAATTTTGAAGTTTTTGTGTGGCCTCTCTTACCCCTTACTGCATGAAGCATTGGCCTGTGAAGGTCTTGTTGGGGGGTGTTGTCCATGACAGTCTAGGTAAAAGAGGAAGTGGGTTAAATGACATTGGCTGTTAACCTCCCTGGCGGTATGATTCTGGCTGAAATTTTGTGCTGAAAGCGGTACAATAATTTTGCATGGAAATTTGGCGTTTTTATATTGTAGGCATGCAATTCTTATACATAACTCACTTAAATCTGTCCGAACCAGAGTCTAGTAGACATCCCGGGTATGATAAAGTTTGAAACACAAAATCATAAATTATAATATAATAAAAATATATATAAAAATGATTCAATAATGTAATCAAATCAAAAACACTGAAGTTTGCTCAGTTGCAGAATAGTCGCTGTCATTAAATTTATTGTTTGATGATAAATTGTGATTCTAATTTTTTATCAGTGTTTTCTAGCTGGTCTAAAACCACTTTTGACATAAAGGGACACTTTTTGGTTGCTATGGACAATCTCCAGTTTCCAGGCAGAAAAAAAGTCTTTTTATTATATAAAATGACATGCAGGGCACTGGGCAGACCACTAGGGACAAAGGGGGTGCGTATTTTTTGTATACAGTACTGTAATCTGTAAGATTACAGTACTGTATGTGTGTTGTGTTTTTTAACTTTTTTGAATTTGGCGCCGATCTCCGCTCCCGTGCGTCGTAACGTCGCAGGGAACGGAGATCAGCGGCACTCGGGCACTGTGTGAATCGAGCGAGCGGACGGCTCGCTCACACAGCGGGGAGACATCGCAGGATCCAGGGGAAAAGGTAAGTAACTTCCCCCCTGTATCCTGCAATGCAGCCCGAGTCTGGCTCGGGGTTACTGCTCCTAGCAGAAAAAACTGAACCCGAGCCAGACTCGGGAATACCGCTAGGGAGGTTAATTAACTTGAAAGAACGAGGGCATCTAATGGTGAAATGGTATAGCTGTAGAAGACAGCTCCAGACTAAAGGTGAGTATTGCAGCAAAAGTTATTTAATACATCTGGCCTCTGAAGTTATATGGAGTTCTGCTGGGAAACTTTGGGTCCTGACATTCATGTGGATGTTAAGCCCCATACACACGGTCGGACCGTGGACCAACTTTCCCTTGGACTTTTGTCCAAAGGGCGTTGGCCCTCAAGTTGGTACTGCATACACACGGTCGGACTTTTGAGACAACCAACACGAACGTAATGACGTTTCAACGTACTGACGACGCTTCAAAAGAGGACGTTCAATTCTCTCGCGTCACCCTTCGGGCTCCGTCTGCTAACTTCGAGCTAGCAGACGTTTGGTCAGTGGTGATTCGCGATTTTCGGTCCGTGTTACTTTCCGACCGTTTTGGCCAGCCATGTTGCGCGATCCTAGGAGAGAGCGTGCTGTTTATGGGCTTGGAGTCATTGCTGTGACTCGAGCCCAGTCGAGAAATAGGCGCAATACTGGGTTAAGGAGTGTTTGGACCAAAACTTGGCTACTTAATCGTGACCAATTCAGCCATATGCCATTACTGCGTGAGCTACAGGAGAACAATCCGGATGATTTCCGGAATTATCTGAGAATGACGGACTCCTGCTTTCAGCAGTTATTGTCCTTGCTGTCCCCCTATATTTCCAAGCAGGACACATGCATGCGGGCTGCAATACCAGCAGAGCAAAGGCTCATAGCCACTTTGCGGTATTTGGCAACAGGGAGGAGTCTCCAGGATATAAAATTCACAACAGGTATCTCTCCCCAGGCTCTGGGAGTCATTATCCCTGACACATGTTGTGCTATCATTCAAGTATTGCAGAAGGACTATATTCGTGTAAGTATTTTTGATTTAATATCACTGTCATGTTTAGTAATGCATTTTATAGTTTTTGGCCATTCCATCCTCCACATTTTAGGAATATGGTGTGATTGAATGTCCTCTTTGTCCTCATGCATGCCTTAACCGTTTTCGTGGCCTACATGCATATTTTCCTCCCCTAACCTCCACAGCATGCTACACTGGGCCCATCCACACGTAGTCTAGTACTTAACACTGTATTTATTATGCTTCCTTCGTTACCCTAAACACCGCCTAAAATGTGTCCCAATATTCTTCCTGCCCTTAAAAAGAGTCTCTTATTTAGTTTGAAACACTCGCCCCCCCCCCCCCCGCCCCCCCCCAACCTGCCAAAAAATTGAAAGAAAATGTAATAAAATATTAGAAAATGCAGAGTCAACCAACACAACTCCTCCATCTGCAGATTTGGCAAAACACATATACTGTGTACCTTATTTTTTGACTTAAGATTGTGGCCTAAATGTAGTGTAATGGCCTGCCTGATTAGCTTTAAAATCGACAAATTAGACTTTCATCATGTTTTTTTTCTCATTCTGAATAGCTCCCAACATCCCTGTGCTGTGCCAACTTCCTTGCTTTTTAAGTTCATCTTAACAAATACTCATAATTAATTATCCTTTTTATTATTTAGTACGATGTATGTCAAAATGTGTATAGATTTTGTCAATGTGCATTCATATTTTTGTTTTATTCCACTTCTTACCTGTCCACCAGTGGCAGCTGGTGCTCCAATTTTTTGGGGGGGCGCAAAACAAACAGCCTCACTGTGCCATCAAACGCTGCCACTGTGCCCATCTAACACTGCCACTATGCCCATCTAACGCTGTCACTGTGCCCATTAAATGCTGCCAATGGCACTTACCTTGTCAGGTGGCGAGCGGTGTCTCCTCATCTTCTCCCGTGCTCCTGTCTTCACAGTGCTTGTGACTTCAGCCAATCAGGGGACCGGTAACACAGACCGGCAACCTGATTGGCTGAGAGGCGGGTCTGTGTTAGGGAAGCGATGTATTCGCTTCGCTAACACAATACTGTGTAAGCAGCGAACGCCAAGCATTGCGCCCGCTGTTTACACTTCTGGAAGCCTATTAGAGCACACCGCTCTAATAAGGTCCCCTATTTGAGCTTTACAGCTCTAAAAGGGCGCTTCCAGAAACACCCCCCCCCCCGCTGTAATTCACATGCCCGGCGCCCGACAAGGGGCCGGACACCTGAATAGGGGGGGCGGCAGCGGTGACAATAGCTAGATTCATGCAATGCATTAATCTATCTATTGGTGATAGAGCGGTGCAGGAGAGGGGGGGCGGCGCTCCTGCGCCCTCTATGCACGCACCGCCACTGCTGTCCACTGGCCTGATAATCTTGTCAAGATGGATGGCTTACCCAAATTAAACTTAAATTTTAATGCCTTTAGTTCTCCTGGAAGTGTTGAGGTTTACTTGTCCAAAACAGATACTCATTCAACTCCCCCTTCATAAGCTTTTTTTAATGTGCCACCAGAGGGGGTGAGGGACCATATAATTGTACCTTTTTATTTTGTTCTTGAAATGCACTTTTACATGTTAGAATATTATTTTGGCCCACAATGTTTGTGTCAAATATGTTTGCAATTTAATGTACTCCGGTATTAATTTTTGCTTTATTTGTTTGACTCCACAGTTTCCGAAAAACAGCCAGGAATGGCAGGATGTTGCTGCGCAGTTTGCCCATTTATGGGATTTCCCCAACTGTGGAGGTGCCATAGATGGCAAACATGTGAGGATAGTGCCACCACCAAATTCTGGATCCTATTTTTTTAATTATAAAGGTTTTTCGAGCATTGTCCTCCTTGCTGTGGTGTCAGCCAAATATGAGTTTTTATATGTCGACGTTGGCATTAATGGTCGTCACTCAGATGGAGGAGTTATGATGAACACTGAATTTTATGACCGGCTGCAGAGAGGAACTTTAAATTTGCCACGTGCTGAGGACAATGTGGAGGGCCTCAATTTTGTTTTTGTCGCAGATGATGCTTTTTCTTTGGGGCCACATATTTTAAAGCCCTTCCCAATGCGGAATCTGACCCCAGAGCAACGGATTTTTAATTACAGGCTCTCTCGTGCCCGAAGGGTAGTCGAAAATGCCTTTGGCATCATGTCCAGCCGATTCCGGATCTTTTTAACAGCCATAAATTTGGCTGAATATAAACTAAATCATGTGGTATTATGCTGCTGCATCCTGCACAACTTTCTACGGCGGAATGCTTCCACCTACATTGGCTTAGGGGCAACGGGTGAACCAGTTGAAGAGTCCTTGATGCCAGCACTTGAAAGTGCACATGCTGGTTTTGGCGTACAGAATGGGCGTGTTGTCCGCCAACAATACGCCGACTATTTTATTGGTCGAGGGGCAGTGCCTTGGCAGCAAAATGTTTTGGAGAATTAGTTCCAATTGTAAGAAAAAAATAAAATATTCTTTAATTTGAATGACTGTTGTCTGTTTCTTATATGTTTGCAACTAGCCATGATCTTTGTCCTTTTTGCCACTAGTTTGAACCAACCTGATGTGCAACATGAGGTATCCATCTCAATTCCAGCTAACTTGTAGATTGTGCTGTATTTCACCTACACACATTTTTGAGTACATGGTCAATGCAACTACAACCACGTAACAAATATACTGATATTGAGCATTGAAATAAGAAGGCACACATTGGTTTTGTTTCAACTTTTTTTATTCTGTGCACATTCACATGTGCCTTTTTTTTTTTTTTTTTTTTTTTGGATTATTTTTTGATTATTTTTTTTCAACATGAAAAATATTTTGTTTTTTTTTTTTGATTATTTTTTTTTAACATGAAAAATATTTTTTTTTTTTTTTTTTTGGATTATTTTTTTTTAACATGAAAAATATCTTTTTTTTTTTTTTTTTTTTGATTATTTTTTTTTAACATGAAAAATATATTTTTTTTTTTTTTTTTTGATTATTTTTTTTTAACATGAAAAATATATTTTTTTTGTTATTTTTTGATTATTTTTTTTTAAAATTAAAAATATATTTTTTTGTTATTTTTTGATTATTTTTTTTTAACATGAAAAATATATTTTTTTTTTTTTTTTTTGATTATTTTTTTTTAACATGAAAAATATATTTTTTTGTTATTTTTTGATTATTTTTTTTTAACATGAAAAATATATTTTTTTGTTATTTTTTGATTATTTTTTTTTAACATGAAAAATATATTTTTTTGTTATTTTTTGATTATTTTTTTTTAACATGAAAAATATATTTTTTTGTTATTTTTTGATTATTTTTTTGGGAACATCAAAAATATTTTTTCTTTTTTTTATAATCAATTTTTTTTAAAAATATAAAAACAATAAAAACAAATAAACTTAGCAAGGATGATGATGCGCAATCGAGTCAACATCATGCAGCAGCAAATGAGGAACTAGATATGATTGTAAACTTTAATTTTTTTTAATTTAATTTATTCTGGCCAAAATATCAATCATATCTTTCATTTGCTGCTGCATGATGTTCAGTCGATTGCGCATGGCATCTATTTCCCCGTTCCACCCCATTATTTGCCCGATGAGCCTCTGCGCACTGTCCTGTGTGAACGGGTGCTCCAAAACCAGCACATCATCTAAAAAAAGTAAGAAAAAAAATGTATTAATAAAGGTGTGGCCAGACATAGATTATGTGCAACAGTGGTGAAACAGTGGTGTCAGACACTCACCTGGTGACATCTCTGTCACTTCCTCCACCTCCTCTTCAACAACATCCTCCACATCGCTGGGACTAATTCCCCAAACAGGCCGGTGAGGGTGGGTGTCCTGGCGAGGCTGGGGGTCCTGGCGAGGATGGGTGTCCTGGCGAGGATGGGTGTCCTGGCGAGGGTGGGGGTCCTGGCGAGGCTGGGGGTCCTGGCGAGGATGGGTGTCCTGGCGAGGATGGGTGTCCTGGCGAGGGTGGGGGTCCTGGCGAGGGTGGGGGTCCTGGCGAGGGTGGGGGTCCTGGCGAGGATGGGGGTCCTGGCGCCGATGTTTGGCCCGGTGAGGGTGGTGGCCCCGGTGAGGGTGGGGGTCTGGCTGAGCTGGGGCGTCCCTGCGATTTGGGTGCCTGAGTCTTTGCTTCCCTATGAGAATCAAACAAAAGGTATACTTTTAGCACACAGACGGTAAACATTGCTTTGCGGTGGTGTACAATTGTCTGTTTATATCAAGAGATCTAAGTTCAAGACATGATGAAATTTCCCTTTTAATAAAACATAAAGAATTAACCTTTCTTGACCAAAATTCTCTGATGTCGCACACTAGTGCTCCTGAATCCAGCTGTGTAAAAAGCTGTTGAATGCCCTCTCCTTACATTCCAATTTACTATATTTTGACCATTCTGAAGAATGGTCGTATTTACGAAAAGAAACATTCCCATTCTGAACTCTCAACATTTGACATTCGGAACATCCAGAAATAACGACAGTTTACAAGTATCGTTGGTTCTGAATTATGAAATGTTGAGAGTTGAGAATGGACGTATTTACGAAAAGAAACATTCGTAAATACGTCCATTCTCAACTCTCAACACTTGATAATTCGGAACATCCAGAACCAACGATACTTGGAAACTGTCGTTATTTGTGAATGTTCCGAATGTCAACTGTTGAGAGTTGAGAATGGACGTATTTACGAAAAGAAACATTCGTAAATACGTCCATTCTCAACTCTCAACACTTGATAATTCGGAACATTCACAAATAACGACAGTTTCCAAGTATCGTTGGTTCTGGATGTTCAGAATTATCAACTGTTGAGAGTTGAGAATGGACGTATTTACGAATGTTTCTTTTCGCAAATACGTCCATTCTCAACTCTCAACAGTTGATAATTCTGAACATCCAGAACCAACGATACTTGGAAACTGTCGTTATTTGTGAATGTTCCGAATTATCAACTGTTGAGAGTTGAGAATGGACGTATTTACGAATGTTTCTTTTCGTAAATACGTCCATTCTCAACTCTCAACAGTTGACATTCGGAACATCCCGAAATAACATTACTAAATATACACAAAAAATGCAAAGCTGAAAAAAATAACATGGAATTAAATCAAAAATATACTCAGTGCACATATTCATCAACAATCACGTATTAAATATCAAAACATCGCATTTTCTAAAACAGCCACGCATTTACAAAACAGCCACCGTACGAACGATGACACACACATACGAACGGCAATAGACTTATGTACGCCAGGTACTTACTATTTTTCAGCGCCTTTTTAATTTTCATAAACTGGTCCGGCTCCCTGGTTTTGATGTCCGACCATCGTTTGCGAAGCTGGTCTTTGGACCGATGGACCCCGAACTTCTCCTCCAGCCTTCTCACTACTTTGGTGAGGATTCTGTCCTTCACCATGTTGGGGTGCAGGTATGGCCCATGCTTGCCATCATAGTCGTCCTTAACGAGAATGTGCACCATCTCCACCATTTCCTCAAAGGCCATGTTTGTGGCCTTAAACCTCCTCCTCGCACGTTGTTCTTCCGCCATATTTTCTCCGACTACGCAACGAGGGGATAAGGGGCGGGGAATAGCCGAGAAAAGGAACGTCGGGGGCGGGCGACGCAAGCGGTGGTTGGCGCACGCGTAATGGTATATCCATGCTTAACGCGCGGCCTATAGCAATTTACGAACGGAAGATACGAAGGAATTCACTACATACACGATATAAATGTTGACGCACTGAAATTCTCTTTTTACGGAGTCTTTTCTCTTTTTACGAAGTCTTTGCATGTAAATGAAAGAAGCTAAATATTTATGAATGAATATATTCGGGACATGAAGAAAGCAAAAAAATAACGTCGATGGGACACTAATGTTAATTAGTAATAACGATGGTTTGCTGAATGTGTATGGTCAAGGCTTGACGTCATGACGCTTGGAGGGCAGAGGGTCACGCATACGCCGTGTATAAAGCACGAACGTGTGGTGCAATGTACCGTTCTGGCGGGAGACGAACGCAAGCCGACGCTAAACGACGCAAGCCGACGCAGTACGAAGGTAGACACGGACGAAAGGTACATTTTATTAATTTCTCTTTACCGCTGGTACTTTCAAATGATTGTCTTTTGCTTTGAAGATGTAATTTAGTACTCGGACTGTTGTTAAATATAGTAAACATGCGCAAACACCCACCTTGAAACACACACCTGCAGGTTACCTGCACTGAGCTGTATAGAGTTTGGTTAATACTAGGCTTGTACAATTCGTTTCGGAACGAATGGAAGTTCGGACGAATTTGGCAGCTTGCCGACAAACGAATGCATCAGAATGTCTAACTAAAAGGAAGGCATTTCCAAATATACGAAATAAATTCTATCGTTTATAACAAATGAATTCGATAGGATTTGAGATTCTGTCTAACGAATATTGTATACTATTACTAACTAGTTTTTTAAAAACGTAGTAACTTTAATTAACGAATACAACCTACCGAAATTAGCTATTTTGAAGATAACAGTGTACACAAACTTTTTTTTTATTTTTTGGAACAAGTCTAGTAATTACATGTGGCTTTGCTGCACTATAAAGTACAGATAATCTGCAGGTAAGTCACAGGTGCACGTGGCATATCATAGTGAAAGCAGCCTTAGGACCCAATCGGACCCTCCATGCACCCTCTATGTCCCTTTACCCCTGCTTACCTTCAATCAGATACGCCAAAAAAATAAGGGGAAACGTCCCCTCCTGACAGATTGAATTGGAGGGCCCATAGAGTAGCATGGGCTGTGTCCATATCCATTCGCCATATGTGGGGTAGATCCAAACCTGTCATCTGTCCATTACAATTATTTTGGCCCATGACCAGTTACCAAGTTGCTTCGATGGTCCTCGCTCTTTAAAAGGTTGGGCACCCCTGGCTTAAATAAATGCCCATATTGTGAGCAGCTTCTGAACTATACGCCACCCATTATGGTTTGTTTTTTACTGTTTTGCAGCAATCCAAACGATGAAATCAAAATTGAATTCACCAGAATTTATTGCTCAATTTATTGAGAAGTATAGGGAGCTCACCTGTCTCTGGCAAGTAAAAAATAAAGACTACTCTGACAAAAATAAAAGGATGGCAGCATGGCTACAACTTGTGGAGTTGGCGAAAACCGTATACCCCCGAGCAACCGACACTATGGTCAAAAACAAAATTGGTGCCCTCAGAAGTGTCCACAAAAGGGAACTCAAGAGAATTGAGGAATCCAAGCGTTCTGGAGCAGGAACAGAAGAGGTGTATGTTCCAAAGTTATGGTATTTCAACAGCCTTGCTTTTTTAAAAGACCAAACGGTCCCAAGAAAATCACTATCAACTTTACCATCAGCATCAGCTGACGTCAGCGATACTGAGCAGGAGCTTACACAGGATGAAGAAGAGGAGGAGCTCAGCTTGACCCAGGTATAGCATTGTTTAAAATCTTGCCATCTCTCTCTCTCTCTCTATCTATCTATCTATATATATATATATCTTAGATATGTTGCTAATTAGATGCTAGTATGCCTAATAATTAGTTGTGTTTCCAAAAAAAGTTACATATCAATGGACAAGTAGTGGCCATAAAGTTTTGCAACACGAATGAGAAATGATGGAGTCAAATTGATAGTCTTTAATAATTGGACACATTCAAAATTAGAAAAGTAAAGAGATGAAAGGTTTGTGATTGATGACCACAAATTAAAATCATGTTGTTTTTTCACAAAGGAGGAACTTCTGAGCCAAGACGAGGCTGGGCCCAGCAGCCAACCAAGCACAGTGTGCAGAATCCCTCTCCTGCGCCCTCCCAAGAAAAGAGCCAGGAAGAGCCAACACCTGGATGAGGCCACAGCTGACTTCCTGGCTAGGGCTACATCGGTCATAACAACAGCACCCGATAGTGCTGAAGGGTTTGGCTGTTTTACAGCCAATAAGCTGAGAGAAATCGACCCAGACCAAAGGGAGCTATGTGAAGGGATCATCATACAGCTCTTCAGCAAGGCCAGGAAAGGAGAGCTCACCTCAAAGTCGCACGTCTGCGATTTGGAACACCCAACTTTACCTCCTCCACAGCAACCCTACCCACCTCAGCAACCCTACCCACCTCAGCAACCCTACCCACCTCAGCAACCCTACCCACCTCAGCAACCCTACCCACCTCAGCAACCCTACCCACCTCAGCAAGCACAGCCACCTCAGCAGCATGGTGGTCAGTGGCAAAATCAGCCGCAGGATGCCCAACAAGGCCAGTGGTCTGGGGAGTTTAGGGGCTACTAATTTTGCATATTTTTTGTGGTTTCAAGTATAATTTAATAGGCTATATTTGTGTGTTGGTTTTGGGTGTACTATTTTCTGTTTAGATTTTTAATTTTTTATTTCAAATTTGGTGGACAGAAAATATGTCTATATTAATTTCCTTAATTTTTTTGATGTTGTGAATTAACAATAAATAATATGTTCAAAATATGTTTAACGTTTGTTATTGATAATCATTAGAACACAAATCCTATGTAAAATATGTATGTTCGTTCTTTGTAGGTATCACCAACAAATACGATGCAATCTAAAAACATTAAAAATACAAAGAATGTGCACTGCATTTAGCAAATTCGGAATTTCACACATCACGAATGTGCTATCTAGTTAACGAACGCTAGGTTTACAAGACCGACCTCTTCATGCTGGTCCTTCCTCCCGAGCATGCGTGTTTGCACTTTGGACAAAAGTCAGTTGGTTTTGTGTACACACGTTCGGACTTTGGTCCTTCGGACTTTTGTTGGCAGAAAGTTGGTCCGTTCGCACAGCCAACAAAAGTCCGATGCAACCTTGAAAAAGTTGGTCCGATGGAGCGTACACACGGTCGGATGTTGGTCCAAACCACCTAATTTGCATGTTGGTTGGCAAAAAGTCCGAACGTGTGTACGGGCCTTTACTTTGACACGTTCCACCTACCTAAACATTGTTTCTGATCAAGTACACCCCTTCATGGAAACTGTATTCCCTGATGGCAGTGGCCTCTTTCAGATGGATAATGGTTCAAGAATGGTTTGAGGAACACAACAACAAGTTTGAAGTGAGAATATATATATATATATATATATATATATATATATATTTATATTTTATATTTTTTTTTTTTTTTTTAATCTTCATAAATAGGCACCCTTTGTATCAGCTCGTTTACTTCTAAAGGAAACTTGTCATTAGAAAATTAAAAATTATGCTTATTCTGGGTGATTGTAAAAACAGTTCTGAAAGTGTGTGTCCAGCCAACTTGTGTTTTTTAATGGTGAAGGGGGAGGGTTTTTTGGGGGTTTTTTTTGCCATCCAGGCCTCCAGTAGAGATATTCCTGTTCTGATGAAATTTTACTAGAGAAGAAGTGAGGGAAAATCTTACAGTCAACAGTAACACTTGACAAAGGGGACCATTGTGTCCCTAAAGCTCCATGATGGTCTTTATGGACCCCAGTGAAATTTTGCACTAGATTCTGCTGTGCTGTCAATTCATCTACAAAGTTTGCATTTCTGTCTGTGTCCGTTTTGCTGATTTTTTCCTCGATTCCTGTTTCTGGAAACCATTGCCATGTAATAAAGCTGAGATAACAGTAAAAACCCAGCAACAATTCTAATCTTAGCCCAATATATCCAAAACTAGAAGCAAGGTTTTGGCTTGACCTACACTTACCTAAACTACGTAGAGGGTTCTTTACTGTGGATGTGGAATTCCCTTCCACAGGCAGTGGTCTTAGCGGGCGGCATCGAGAGTTTCAAGAAACTATTAGATAAGCACCTGAACGACCGCAACATACATGGATATACAATGTAATACTGACATATAATCACACACATAGGTTGGACTTGATGGACCTTTTTCGACCTCATCTACTATGTAACTATGTAACTATGTAATCTATGAATATCAGATCTTCTACCCTTCTAGACAGGGCTGTGTGGTGTGGCAGAACTGTGTAAATCCCAGGACTGGATGGATAGAAATACAACATTTTTAGCACATAAAACATCATTCATATATGTATTTAGCTGTTTGATTTGCGTTCAGGTTTAATGCAGAGATACATAGAAAGTTCCTTACTTTTGAGAAACATACAAAAGAGGCATAATAAAATGAAAATAAAATGCACAAAACAGGCAAATACTTACTGCAACACATTATAAAGTGCACTTAAATGTATGCAAAAAAAATGCACGTATGTTTAAACGCAAAGGTGTAAACGTCCCTTAGCATGTTGTGTGGGTGTAAAGACTTATAATCAGGCAGTGTCTTATACTGGGGCCCTACTATTATTAGAAATCCATCTGGAAGACTCACCCAAGCTGTGCGTACACACACATATATCAATGTATAGATATTTCAGGGTCACATTATAGAATGGGATTATGGGTGTTTTTAATAGGAAATACGCATATTAACAGTTCCACCTATTATATAGACACTGATACTATAATATGCGATAATTGACATAAATTGCTGTTAATGGACCCTGAGCCTGATGTAACCCATTAAAGTATGGACTGTCATCCAGTGGTGAACAGTACAAAATGTTTCAGTAAAATCTATTTTACAGGTAGATTTTGTCATTATATCAGACCTTTTCATCTGTTTTTCTCACTAAACAATTTGCTGCTAATTTACTTCACCCTAAGGCCCCATTCACAGCTGTGTGCATCACATGGGTATGCGCTGTGCATAGAAATCCATTGCTTTTAATGGGGCACTATATTGTAAGGGAAATACAACAAAAATAAGTCTGTGCCCAATTTTGGACACACCAAGGTGATCAATTGAAGATAAATGGGATGGATTTACTAAAGGCAAATAGACTGGGCACTTTGCAAGTGCAGTTGCCCTCCGCAAAGACATTTTCTCTAGAACTTAGTAAATGAGAATAAGCTTCACTTTGCAAATAATTACCCAATCAAATGCAAGAAAAATAACAAAAAACAGCATTTTGGCTCCGGAGCAAATGCCCTTGCAGAGTGTGTGTATGTATATATATATATATATATATATATGTATATCTATATATATATATATAGATATATATATATATATATATATATATATATATATATATAGATATATATATATATATATATATATATTATAGATAGATAGATAGATAGATAGATAGATAGATAGATAGAGGTATCACAGGTGTTGTCGAGGGCCATTTTAATACATACTATAATATGTGATGATTGACATAAATTGCTGTTAATGGACCCTGAGCCTGATGTAACCCATTAAAGTATGGACTGTCCTCCAGCTGGTTTTATCGCCTCATTCATTTTCAACTCATTATTCTTTTCTTAACAATCTGTCCCCATGTTTTACACTTTTCTGTCACAACAACTGTCCATGTAAATCTTCCAGCAACTAGAGAAGAAAATTGGCAATGTTTAGTAATGAAATGGGAAGAAGTGAAAAGATATGAAGATTTGAATGGGAATGACTTTGTCCATAATAGGTGTATCATAAACATTTTTTTAATAAAATATTTGTTATTTTTCTCCATATGCTTGTCCCCCAGTAATGGCTACATGGCATTTCTTGGGGGGGGGGGGGGGGGGGGTATTGATGATGACACCATGCAATTTTATATGCAACATATGGCCTTACCCAAAAAAACTAAATATATAAAAAAGGTAATAATTCATTAGTTTTTTTTTTTATCTATTTGTTTTTTGGGTAGCACTGTGTGTTGCATATATTTTTTTTTATATCATTCATATACAACAGCTTGGTTTGAGGGGTGTTTAGGGTGCCTTTTTTCTTAATTTGCTTTCTGATATGCCATGCAGTGTGTGTTTAAAAATGCCATGTGACAGGGTGACAATGCAAGCGCACAGTTGGTAGACAGGGACAGAGCATTGTCACCATATAACAGGACGGTGCTTAAGAAAGGACCTTCCTGATAGGATCACCAGGTATTATTTTAATGAAAGCTGTACATTTCAAAAATATTGAAAATTATTTCTGAAATCACATTAACAATATAAAGCTTATAATTTTATATGGTTTACTTATATTTTGAAGTGGAACCTTAGCCAAAGCTTTTTACTTTGGTCAAGCGGCGTGTCACATTTTTTTTTATAGCTTTCTCGATTCCCATACTTTGCAAGGAAATAAAGGCCAATCACAGCTCATTTTTACCATGTGATTAGCTGTGACCAATCAAAGCTAATCACAACAATAGACAGTGTCTACACACTGTCATTCATAAAAAAAAATATGTGTGTTTAGCTGTGAAATACACTGCTATAAGCAAACATAGTATGTAAAAAAATAAAGAAAAATCCTGATCAACTCGCCAGAGTGGTACTAGTGTTACTATGGTATATATCAGGCATATGCAATTAGCGGACCTCCAGCTGTTGCAGAACTACAAGTCCCATGAGGCATAGCAAGACTCTGACAGCCCACAAGCATGACACCCAGAGGCATTATGGGACTTGTAGTGTACATAGAAAAAGTCGTAGATCTTTGCGTTTAGCTCATGATAAATAGGGGCAAACACAGTGTTGCGTTTATAATTTTGCTCAGTGTATATACTGCGGTATAGTCTGCAAACACTTACAATATATCCATTATAAATATTTAACTGTGTAAAGTCTAGAGTACAGTCTACACATTTCTGTGTTAGATATGAATTAGTAATCATTGTACAGAACATACTCTTTATATATATATATGTATTTCGCACAGTTAAAATAAACTGAGTTACTTAACGCAGTTACTTTAGAGGGTAACGAGTAATCTAACCGATTACTCTTCCCCTCATGGTTACTTGGGCGGCGTTACCGCAATTACATCTACTGCCCGAGAGGCCCGCCGTTCGTTCCGCTGCGGGGAGGGGGGCTTTCGCCTGCTGAGCTGAGAAGAGGCTGAGACTCAGAGAGACTGTCTGGACCGCCCCATCCCGCCCAGCCTATCAAGAGAGAGAGAATGTAGAGAGGAGGGGCGGACACTGAAAAATGAAGTCAGCTGACCAGCTGACACCAATCAAGTGAAAGGGAAGGTCTCTCTCCCCATGAGTAAAGGCATCCCTGGAGGCATTCAAGTAAGTTACTGTCTGACGATTCGAATTGCAGTGCAATCGATCCATCCCAAGTCCTCCACCACCTCTGCTTCTTACTGATCCCATCCCTACCCACCCACCATCACTTCTACAACAGAGGTAATGGGGGGGGATAGGGTAGGGACGAGATCAGTGGTGGTGGGGGATGGTATCAGTAAGAAGCAGAGGTGGTGGTGGGAGAGGATGGCACCACCACCGCTGCCACCCCCCCAAGTACCACCGCTGCCACCCCCCCCCCCAAGTACTGTACACCACCACCGCTGCCACCCCCCCAAGTACCACCGCTACCACCCCTCAAGTACCACCGCTACCACCCATCTAGTACCAGCGCTGCCACCCCCTCAAGTACCACCGCTGCCACCCCTGTCACAGTTACTTTGCTGAGTAACTAATTACTTTTCCAATGTAGTAACCGAGTTACTAACGCAATTACTTTTTGGGAAAAGTAATTTGTTACTTAACTAATTACTTTTTTAAGTAAGATGACCAACACTGATAGTTAGTCAGGTTGAAAAAAGACACAAGTCCATCTGGTTCAACCATAAAAAAAAATTAAAAAATTAAAAAATAAATAACAAATAAAAAAAAAATAAGACGGAAAGCACTCAGGCACATAAATATGGAGTAAACTGTCCCCCTAGAATGGTTGCTGCTATAGACCTCAGAGAGTGTCACAAATCTGGACTTTTTTTTCAGGAATAATAATGTTGCTCACTTGTATCTACATCCCAGCCTGCATGGGTTCTCACTGATTGATGGATCGATCAATGCAGGATGGAGTTTAGTATGCTGGATCAACTCACAAATACTTAATTAAACAATTGATTATTCAGAACAAGGATTCATTTAAAAATGTTAATACATTGAGATGGTGAGAGCAACCGAGGAATGTCAAAAGGTAACCAATATATTACGACTACAATAGTAGTATGAACTGGTACACTTACAGACAACAAATATTTTGTGAATGGGTGGATTTCAATGCTGGCTGTCCCTTCCATAGGCATACCAGAACTTTTCAAACTTGAATTTTGCATGCACTTTCACGCCTATTTGCACACAACAAAAGCAACTTTACTAAAGGGTTTATTAAAGGTTTAGTGAAGAAACAGCTGGCAGAGATGGTGTCATACATTTCATAGCAAAGTTCAGATCAGGTGACTGCAAACTTCTGTGATTACGGATTCATGTGCATGCATGCAAGGAAAGGTGACCTCATGAACATTAATGAGCGAGCTTTATAATATGTGTGTTTAATGCTTTACGGTACAATTAGAATGAAAGATGCTAATATTTATTCCTCTTTCAACTCAATGTAGTGACACATCTGTTGACCTGAAAACTAGGAACTAATTAAGAATTTTTTTTCCAACATTACAATTTTCTTACCACATAGTCATTTTATTTACTTTCTCCTATGGGTCATGGAGATGTTAACCTGGAAACAGGCAGTTATGAGCGTAAGGATATGTGTTTGACTGTCAAGGAAGCAGATTTACATTAGGTTCATTTGCCGGTTATCAAGGTTGTGAGTTGAGGAACTTTGTATTTCCCAACTCTCAACTGTTTTTATGAATTGCTCCTTTCAAGCTGCTGTCATTTTGGAATTCCATCACTGCAGCCTATAGGCACCAGCTCGTTGTGCCCAAAGCAAGCTCTCTCTGCCAAGATAATCTAATTTTCAGAGCACATTTTTCTTGATTTAGTTGTCTTAATCTAGCGTTAAATGTTCTGACATAAATAAGATTACATTTAAAGCTTCAGCTAAGTGTTTATTTGTTTTTTTAGACCAGCACAAGGGACAAAAATCAGCAAGTGAAGTGTCACTTGTGCTGGTGGTTGCTCTCTACATTTAAATCATTAGTCCTCTGCCTCCCTTAGCCCCACAGTGGTAATCTTCTGGTGCTATGGAAGTGAATATAAACTGCTGGGCCATCAGTTGTCATAGGGTGCAACTATGCCTTCCCTTTCCGCCCTCCATTAATAGAAGCTGTACTATACCTTCTAAGTTCTAACAATGAAAGGCATTCTATTATTGGAGGACAGGTAGATGAATACAAGGTTAGCCTCCTCCAATCCTAGAGTGCTTTTCATTGCTGTAAGCTATAGTACAGCATTTATTAATGGAGGTGGGGTGCAAAAACAGTAGGCCTAGTCAGTGCTCTTGATAAGTATCTTTGACAGGTTCAGCAGTTCATATTAACTCCCATAACACTGGAAGATTACTGCTGCAGGGGTATAGGAGGTTGGAGGGACGGAGGACTAAAGATTAAAAGGACAAGTGCACCTTAAAGTGACACTAAAGTAATTTTTTTTTTTTTTAAATAACAAACATGTCATACTTACCTCCACTGTGCAGCTCATTTTGCACAGAGTGGCCTGAATCCTGCTCTTCTGGGGTCCCTCGGCGGCTGTCTCAGCTCCTCCCCGCATCAGTTAACCCCCTGGGAGAAGTGCTCTCCCGGGGGGTTACCTTGCATGCGCGCACCCAAGTCCAGCAATCGGCATCCATAGATGCTGAATGCAGGACTTGCCCCCCCCTGCGGCCACTTCATTGGATTTGATTGACAGCAGCAGGAGCCAATGGCTGCACTGCTATCAATCTATCCATTTAATAGCCAAGAACCCCCTAGAAGAGAGAAGGCACATCCCCATGGGACAAGTTCGAGGGTTCAGGTAAGTAAAACGGGGGGGGGGGGCCGGTCACTGAGAGGTGTTTTTTCACCTTAATGCATAGGATGCAGGTGAAAAAACATGAACATTTACAACCCAACATGTTACATCCGTATTTAGATTGTAACATGTAATGTATTTTTCAATACCAAAATAAAAAAAAAGACCTAGTTGGGTTTTCGTGGATCAGAATTAGTATAACCCTGCTATTTTCACAGGTTTGTATTTACAAAGCTTCTGAAAGACATTATGCATTATCTTGTAATGAGTGCAAATATCATCTAAGTTTCCACCATGTTTGCTGGGACCTAGGTGTAATGGTGCAAAGGTGGTTGGTGGTGGGATTTTAATTTTTACTTTTTTTTTTTAAATATGGGCTTGTATGCAGGGCCAGTTGATTTGTACCCGAGATGGAGTAATGGTACACAGAGACCAAGGAAAATGGCCCAATTATTATTTGGTAATGCAAAGCAATAATTAACATATGGAAAACATGTGGTAGGGAGTTCACTTACAGTCCCAAACACTATGGAAACAGAGCTTCTATATTATAGTCAGCCGGGGTATAACAGCTCTGGCAGTATCTTGTCATACCAAGTTGTTGTACTTGAGAGGGCACTTTGGCAGGCTACCTTACTGGAGCAGCATCTGATGAAGGGGGCTGCTAATAGGCACCACAGTGGTGCAGGCACTTTTAATAACCAGGTAGGAGGTCCTCATCTCAACTCTAATGCCCCGTACACACGGTCGGATTTTCAGACGGAAAATGTCCTATCGGACCATGTTGTCGGAAATTCCGACCGTGTGTGGGCTCCATCTGACTTTTTCCGTCGGGATATCCGACGGAAAAAGTTTGTTGTCGGAAAATTTGAGAGCAGGATCTCAAAGTCCTATTGGACTTTTTCTGATCGTGTGTATCGAATTCCGACTGACAAAGTGCCACGCATGCTCAGATCACATTACAAGACCAAAGCTATTGGCTACTAGCCTCTACGTTGTCCTGTCGTACGTAATGAACGTCACCACCTTCAGGATGATCGGATTTTCCGACAACTTTGTCCGACCGTGTGTATGCAACACCAGTGTCGGACAAGATCCGTCGGAAAAAATCCTACGGATTTTGTGATCGGAATTTCCGACTGTGTGTACGGGGCATAAGGGGTTTCCGGATGATGGAGTCAGGCGTAGTGCCCCTGCACTATCTCACCCTGACTGGAATCTCTCCCTAGTGCTAAGTGCACTGTCCCTAGTCTGTAAGAATCCTGCCCCTACACTATCCACTTTACAAATGCACCACAACTGCAGTGGGGCAGTGCTGTTTATTAGCATTGCCCTTGCTAAAGATGGCCATGGAAGTCTTTTAGTGCAGCAGTATCCAATCAGATGGCTGCTCCTCTGATGACACCCACAGAGGCCTCAGAGAAACAAAACTCCTCTCAAACCTTCATTTTACACAGTGGCTATCAAAACAGTACCACCTACAGAGGGGAGGCTGAACTGCACCTACCTACAGATTGTATCTGGACGAGATAATCCTCCCCTGCCCTCTCACCCTCAAACATCAGATCAGTTATAGTAGTCATTTAAATCCTGCTGTTATAAGCAAAACTAGATGGGGCAAGAGCAAAGCAGGATTATTTCGCTGCTTCAAGATGGCTGCCATAGCTCACAGTAAATCCCAAAGATGTCAGAGATTACACCATTGGCATTTCCAAAGTGGAACCTGGGTGGTTATTTTGTGTTAAGGAACTGTGTTGTGGAGCATTCTTTATCAGTGTCAGGCCAAGCACCCCTGCTAACAGGATGTACCACAGCCGCTGAAACTCAGCCCTATTTTACATCAGGGCTGTGTGCATGCAGACCTGCCATTGTGCCATTTAAAAGCAGGGTTGACACACACAGCAAATTATTCTAATTGCCTGGTTTATAAGATTAGCTATTTTGCATATTAGCAGCCTTTTCCAGCATCAACCACTGAGAAAAAAAAAATTGCAGATAGCTTATAATTAAAAATGTAAACAGCACTGCCATTAGGAAGTATGAAAAAAAAAATTGTTAGACCGATCACTGCTACGGGTTGATGTACTTTGCACATCCTCATTGGTCTTTGCAATGCTATATTAATACATGCCATACATTTACATTCATCCTTCTTGCAGATACAGTGTTATAAATAACATAATTCTTATATATTGCTTTCCATAGGCCTGACATATTTTCCAGCTCAGGGTACTTTCAGGTCACCTCCCTAACCATGTAGCTTGCAGCTCCCAACCAGCTTTCACAAGCTATTTGTTAGTTGTAATTATGCCATTACATAAACAGGCCAGAATTATTCCACAGCTATATAAATAATTGATAATGGGAGCTTCGGTAAGCAAGATCTGCCTGACAAGAAAATGTATCTGCCATGAATGATAAATACTTTTTATTGGGAAAATTGTAGTCGCATTTGTCTGATGTGGCAAGGTGGTGTCCACAGATGTTGGCACTGTGCTGAAAGCCAGGGAGACAGCGACAGCATCTTAAATGCCCGGTCATTAACTCCCATCTAACACTTAACAGGTGCAGATGTTTTCAAAGCAGACGCGAGCCTTTCATCATAATTGCTAATGTTTGCTAGCGGATTCTGTACACTACTCATGATTCTGTGCCAATTAGGTGAGTTCTGGTGTTGCAAATTCATACCTTGGCTGCAGGAACTGATCCTTCAAAGCTTTCATTCTCTCTTGTTGCTAGATATTACAAGGTAGCTGGCAAATCTGATCTGGGGAGAGATAGTGAAATTTGGGAAACACTGAGTCTTTCTCCCTTCGAGTCGGACATTTTTAATCGCTGCATTACACAGCCAGCGAACAGTCTAGCAGACCTGAATACAAATGATCACTTGCAGCAGATGCTTTATCCATTACACAGTCTACTCCAGGGGCCCAAAGATAATGGGCCTGACTAGTATCATATGAAGAGGAAAGGTATGGCCTACTGGGTAGGGCCAAAATGCCAACTGAACTAATCATGTATGGCACATGGGCTCGATCACAAAACAGTCTGGGGAGACTAAGTGCCCTTAATACCCAGCTCAGAGAAATACTTAGACTGGGATGCATATTTAATAAGAGACAATTACATGGACAATATGTGAGGCAATAAAACTGTAATGGTACAATATTGAGATAATTCCATCACATCATTACTGTTTTCACAGGTAAGAGTCCTGCCAGTGTTAAATAAAACACCATCTGAATGCCTGTTGGTAAACTTTAAAAAGCAGCTATTGATAGCGTGTTGAGAAGAAAAAAAAATTAGCAAATGTGCCAAACGTGTAACTGTTGGCCATTTTCAATTTTTATCGCAGTTAGCCAAAATAATTCTGTGTGCCTCTTAAAATTAGTTTTCCTTTGTTTTTAGAGGCCTCACTACAGTAATAAGCCCTACCAATGGCCAGTAAAGGAGTGCTCTTGGTCACTGAGGCATTTTTATTGGGGGACATCTGTGGAAGTCTTTATTTATCTCTGTGCCTGTGTTTTACGCTTGGTTCACACAGTTCACAACTTGAGATCCAACTTGTGAGACAACAAGTCACGTGACATGTGAAATCCCATGTTAGTCAATGATGTCTTAATTAGCACTACTGAAGGCGCTCTGACATTAGAAAAGGTTCCTGTACTACTTCAAGGCAACTTCTATCCGATTTGGATAGACATTAAAAGAAGTGGCCTCAAAGTCAGAACCTCATCTATATTAATTTGGATCCGACATTACAGGAAGATTACCCAAGCATTCCCTGAAAGTTGCTTCAAAGACACTTCAAAGTTTCTTCAACGTTGCTTCAAAGTCACATCAAGTAGTACTCAAGTCACCAGCAAATCACCAGGAAGTCGCTTGACAAAGTCGCACTGTACGTCACAGGACTTTCAGGTCGCGGCAGTGTGAACCCAGCCTTAGGCCCCTTTCACACTTGTGCAACTTCAAAGTCGTTTGATTTTACTGCGATTTTTCTGCGATTTTGCTGCGATTTCAAGGAATGCCTGTGTAAGTGGCATCAAAATTGGATCAAAGTAGTGCAGGGAATACTTTGAAGTCTGAACGACTTGAAGTCGTACTAATATGAATTCATTGCAGGTGTGTTTGACCTGCAATTGACCTTCATCTGATCTGCCTTTGACCTGCTTCAAGCCGGCATCAATTGCAAAACGTTTCTGATGCAAATGAAACCCCTCAACACAGATATGTTCTTTAACGTTTTTCATTGCATTGGCGGCTTATTTATAAAGAAGCAGTATGGCCTTACTACAAGCTAAGATACTTTGCTACATTTATAAAGCATACCAATGTACTTTACAAATGTGCCCTCAAAATGGGGAAAAATTTATGAAAAAAAGGAGAAAACCAGTCCAATGAACTTTTAAAGTCATATGACGTAGCTCCTCACGTTTATGAAGTACTAATTGCTGCGTTATGCACAGGACACTCCGAAGGACACCACTGTCTCCAACAGCAGCTTGCATCTTATGAACGTGTCCTGCACGTAGGGGCATTCATTCTCCATTTTAAATAGGGTCTCAAGCTGAACTCCAGGTATGATCTTTATTGCTTACTTAGATTGGTCCAGCTTGGACTAATGTAAATATGTGTATCTAATACCTGAGTGACCGATGTGAAAGTTGCATAGGTGTGCACAGCCCATTGCATTAGGGTGTGCACCCCAAAGCTCTATGTGTATATACAGTGTCAGTAGAGCAGTGGATGGTGCCAGTAGAGCAATGGATGTTGTCAGTAGAACAGTGGACATGTCAGTAGGTCAGAGGTTGGTGTCAGTAGGACAGTAGATGGTGTCAGTCAGTAGAGCAGAGAACAGTGTCAGAAGAGTAGTGATTGGTGTCAATAGGGCAGAGATTGGTGTCAGTAGGGCAGTGGGCAGTGTCAGTAGTTTTAATCTGTATTATTTATTTATTTTATTATTATTTTATTTTACAATTTTACTTTTTATTATTATTTTTTTTACAATATTATTTTCTAAGATTTAAAAAAAAAAAAAATTGAAGCCTCATTGGGGGTCTTTGGTGAAATACCAGGGGTCTAAACAGATCCCTGATGTCTCACTTTTGAGAGAATGGGAGGACTAAGATTCTCCAGCCCCTTACTCTGCAGCCTCAGCTGCCCTGGACAGTAAATGTATGGGAACTGCTCTATGCCCACTGGCTTCCTGTTCATTCACAAATTGAAGCACAGTAAACAGTTTACTATGCTTCGGTTATGAATGAGCACAGTGAGTGATCGGTACCCTGGGTGGTTCCCGGGCAGTAGGGCGAATCTGTGCCACGTGCCACATGGGGTGAAGATTGCACACCTATGCAAAGCTAAAATGTATTGTAGTACTGATC
The DNA here is from genome assembly GCA_028564925.1 of Lithobates sylvaticus. Taxonomy (NCBI): domain Eukaryota; kingdom Metazoa; phylum Chordata; class Amphibia; order Anura; family Ranidae; genus Lithobates; species Lithobates sylvaticus. Next base: position 122,182,527 of record CM053029.1, on the reverse strand, counting down.
ATACATGGGGTTCAGCTTTAAAAATGCATGCTTCATGTGGTCTTATGTGCTCTTTCCCATGTACCCACCATCATAATTTTTTCATCATCCTGACTTTCTGACACAAGGTGTACAGGAACACAATGCCTTTCCCAGCATTTTGTTTTGCTTTTGTTGGAAACATTACACAACAGGCAGACCTTACAGGCAAATGGGGCGAATGATGTCAGCGGATGACATCAGAGGCCACCATGGTAGCCGTTATCACTGTCTGACTATTAATCAATACAGATTTGCTTTACATGTTCTCACATTGTTCAGCAGAAATCCCACATGGCTGCACACGGCTGGTCTTTTAGTAGTTTGTGATTATAAGCAATAATATCATGGGTTTTGTGCATCTATATATTTTTCACACACTGGTTGGAGCTCAGGCACCGCACATTACTTTGATAGCATTCTTTGATGCACAGGAGTCCAATTTCTGAATCACAAGCACAATTATTTATTTAGAAAGTATATCAGCAGGGGAAATACTTGCAGCGCAGTCATTTTTCTTTATTTGTTCTGAAAAATACAAACGCAATAGGTACTGTACACTACTATTATTGCTAGATCCAGGTTACTGGCTTTGGAACCTGTTCACCAATGTATGTAGTAAAAATTAGTAAATAATACTGAAAATGATGACATAATAATGTATGGCACAAAATAGGACTGTATGTTGGAAAGATGTATTCTTGTTGGAGTATTTGGTTTCTTTCACACGTCAGGGCTCTCTCGCACATGATGAGCACACTGTACACACGTCATTGGCTGCACTCAATAACCTGTGAATGATAGCAGCGCGATTTGTCCTCATTCATCCTGACAGGAATGCAGACAACAGCAAAACAGGACATGTGCATTACACACGAAACTGAGCATGTGCAGAGTGACTCCAAAGGCTCTGCCTCATCTGGACTTGTCCAGGGGGACAGTGCATGGAGGTGAGGATCTGTGAATTCAAGATCAGGCAGCCTTTTTACACAATGCAGAGGATTAACCCCTTAGGTTCCACAGTGAGTATAACAAGCAGGGATGAGCCCACGGTTCGAGTCAAACGTAAGTTCGACTCGGAAATCGGGTGTTCGCCCGTTCACCGAATACCAAATATTATGGGGCGTTCGCTTGAAATTAGAGCGCCTGTGGAACGCGCCATAATGAATGGCGAGACCGTCAATGCACTGCGAGATGGTAATGCATTGACGGCTACTGATTGGGCAAAGTATGCACCTGACCTGCATGCTTTGGCCAATCACAGCACGCTTTGCTGTGAGAGCCATGATTGGCCAAAGGCAGGGTGCCTTTGGCCAATCATGGCTCAGGGGGCTGAGTCCACGCCCCACACTATGTAAGGCAGCCGTACATAGTTTTGTGAAAGAGAGCAGCAAAATTACATTTGTAAAGGAAAACATGTCCTTTAAAACTGCTCGTGGCTGTAATGTATTTTCGGATCCTGGCAATATAGATAAAAATCATTGAAAAAAACGGCATGGGTCTGGAATGGATATTAAGGGAAACCCAAAGTTTTTTTGTACTGCCCTAGGTCTGACTAAACTCATGCACCCCCTAATTAAAATATGGCCCACCCCTTCTTGTCAAGGCCACACCCCTTCATGTTTAAGACCAGCCCTATCTGTAACCCACACCCCTTCTTAGTTAGGCTCCACCTTTTCTTTTTAGAGCTCCACCTTTCGCTCTGTACATTAAATGTGGGTACCAATTGGCTTCATCAATGACCATCAGTGCAGCATATCAGTGCTCATCAGTGCTGCCTTATCAGTGCAGCTCTATCAGTGCAGCTTAAGAGTGCCACCTCATCAGTGCCCATCAGTGCAGCCTATTGGTGTACATCAGTGCCCATATCAGTACTGATTTATCAGTGCAGCACAGCCTTATCAGTGCAGCCTCATCAGGGACAACCAGTGCAGCCTATTAATAACCATCAGTGCTGCCTATCAGTGCTCATCAGTACACCCTTATCAGTGCCCATCAGTGAGGCCTCATCAGCACCAATCAGTGTGGCCTCATCAGGGGCAACCGGTTAGCCTATTAGTGCCCATCGGTGAGGCCTATCAGTGCCATCTATCAGTGTCCATCAGTGCAGCCTTAGTAGTGCTCATTAGTACAGCCTTATCAGTGCCCATCATGCAGCCTTATCAGTGCCCACCAGTGTGCCCTCATCAGGGGCAACTAGTGCCGTCTATTAGTGCCCATCAGTGCAGTCTATCAGTGCTCACCAGTGCAGCATATCAGTGAAGCTCATCAGTGCCCATATCAGTGAAGCTCATCAGTGCCCATATCAGTGCAGCCTATCAGTGCTCATGTCAGTGCAGCATATCAGTGCCCCTATCAGTGCAGCCTATTAGTGCCCATATCAGTGCAGCCTATTAGTGCCCATATTAGTGCAGCTCATCAGTGCAGCCTATCAGTGCAGCCTATCAGTGCCCATATCAGTGCAGCTCATCAGTGCCCATATCAGTGATATTAACATAACACATTTTACCTGCTGTCTCGGCAGCTTGCTGGGGGTTCCCTTCATGCTCCTCTCCCTCTCTTCTTTTCCTATCACCCCAGGTTGGGAAGAAGATTCAGTAATAAAGAACGCTGCGCAAGGAGGGTGGGCAAGCCATTGGGCTCCGCCTCTGCCAGTCAAATTATGTGCAGCCTGTCTGGCCAATCACCATCTGCTTATGGGCGTGCCAGTCGTCGTCATCAACCCCCCCCCCCCGTAGGCCATGCACGCTCTATATACTGACTGCTGTATTTGTGCGGGAGGCGGCCGCGGGAACTGGGACTTGGGCAAACGGGATGGGGGGACTTTTTTCATGCGGGGCAGCTTTTTTGCCACCCCCCCACAATGTTCCGCACTAGGTCTGGGCCTTGTCGGCCTAAGCCAAGACACAGCACTGCGTTGTGTATGTTTCTGCACAGCAGTGTATGGAGATCACAGGCTATAATGTATAGCATAATACACTCTGTTCTGCAGTTCTACAAAATGACGATCCCTTCTGCTCCATGTGATGTTCCCTTCTAATCTTCACCCCCTTTAATTATTTCCATTACTCTCTGCTAATGCACAATATATTTCCTCGGCTGTCAGGCTGGTAAAGGAGTTTCAGCCCACTGCCATAGTAATAAAACAGCCTTTTACAAAATCGCAACTTAATATGGCTGTATATTGTTCTCCACAATGGAGAGGGAAGGAGACAAACAGGCCCCAGTTTCTACATACATTAGCTACTTTTACGGCAAGTTCTTTTAAGCTGTCAGGTTGGTAAGAACATGCATATTTTTGGTTCATTCTGCTCAGAGGTTTCAATAGACACTTTGTGACAAATGCTGCATATTATTTTATTCCTTAATGTCTTGTTTTACAAGGTAATGAGAGTAAATTAAACTCTGAAAATTGTTATTAGACTCATTAGAATAATGGGCTGTAGGTGAGGTGGTTAAGCCTGAAGTGGAAGGCTCTATTATATGCCTGATAAAACTAGGACATATTTAATTTTAATTAATTTTAACTGATCTCTGGGTTCCCCCTACCCCCCCCCCCCCCCCCATCCCGACCTCCTATATTTTTTTTCACTGGCATGACAAAAAAAAATGTAAATGCCCTTTTTACTCGCCTAAAGCCATGGTCACATGGCACTTTAGTCTCAAATCGTCTCTCCTCAATTACGGGAGTCCTTCTTCAGGTGTCCATGTCACTGCCTCCGTGACATGGACATTTACTAGTGGCTGTCCAGTAATGGGGTTCTTTCAGAATCCAGAGGAGGAATTTTCACAACTGATATCAGTGAAAAAGGAAATTCAGGGACCAGCTAACCCAGGCACATCAGCAATGCGGAATTAGCAGTCCCTGACATCTGGAAAAGGGAATGTCCTCGGTGAGGGATCTAGGATTAGGTAAGTGCTTTCTTCAAAATAAAGACACAAAAAAACTGCAACATGTGTAAAAGGGTGGCAGGAGGAGGTTTAATATTTGTCCAGAGATGAGCTTTAATGTTCCTAAGATTCTTGTCTTCTGCTGTTTCCATGCAAAATGTAAGTCCACCCAAGACTTACAACACATTTTTTTGCTGGATACCAGCAGGTATGGTCACCCATTAGATTGTAAATGCTAGTTACATTCACCATGCATTTGGGAAACTTCTGTAGTCATTTACTAAGCTTTAAATATACATTTTTGGAGCTCAGCTCAGTAGTCTCCCAAAGTTTGCTAAAAGGTACCACGAGACAGGTTGGATCTTTGGTAGAATTGAGACATGCAAATGTCTTCTGTTTTAAGAGGGCTTTCTAAAAGTTGGCCAATATACAGTATATCATGACGCTTCCTAAAGCCTTATTAAAGCTGTCTACAGCCAACTCTTCCTGACATTATAATTTTTTCCTTTCCTGTCCCATAGCTGACAACAACACTCAACACTTCTGGGTATGGGGAGCATATGAATTTGTTCCCTGTGACAGTGCTTGGGTTTTAGAAGTCATGCTAGGCACATGACCAGGGGAGTGAGGTCACCTCTCCCCTGAGTTGCCAATACCAGTCATTTCAGTTCTGGCTCCAGAGTAGCAAGGAGCAGGAAAGGTGTGCTGGTAAGATGCGCATAGGGAGGTTGGGGTAGGGACCTTTTGCAAAGACAGTGTCACTTTGACTTCCTTGACAAGGTGACCATATATCCTTATATTAAAATACCATGCATATATTTTCATGGCTTGAAACAACTAACAATGCAAAATGACAATAAGAGATCTGGTATACTCAGAAACTTGACCCACCTTAAACTTTTCGTTAATGCTGCCATGTGAAGTGATTCTTCCGCACTTTCAGTACACATTTGTATTTATTATTTACAGCTACGGCCAGGAGGAAAAAATTTAATCTGAGGAACACAGCAACACAGAGATTGTTGTTTAGAAGACAGTAAACTGTATCTGCCAACATATTCTATGCGCGTAATATGAGAGACAGCTGTAAAAAAACTCAAGGCTGCTCTGGAAGAAATGCCCTTCCTTCTCTCCATTTGTGTCACAAAGAATTGCAGTGAACAAAAGAAAATACATACAAAAAGATAAAATAAAATAACCTTCACAGAAAGGTTTTTTTTTTTTTTAAATGATGGCAATAAAACAACTTGAGAGGGATCAATACATAGAACAAGATGGGTCTCCCAAAACTTGCTATTTAAATGAACAATAGTTCCTTTCATGTTACACTATAAATTGCCGCATGCTGTTTGTACAAACAAGCTTGTTAAAAAAAATTATATATTAAAACCTTGGATTGCAAGCATAATTCGTTCTGGAAACATGCTTTTAATCTAAAGCACTTACGTATATCAAAGCACATTTCCCCATAAGAAATAATGGAAACTCAGATGATTCGTTCCACAACCATTTATTTATAGGTCTTTCAGTTTATAGTCCATATAAAAAAACTCTAGCAATGTGATAAGTTGTGTAACCATAAAATGTCCTAATGGCAGCCTCCACAAGGGGATTAGAAGCAAAATCCAGCAGGAACTACAGAGTATAAAAGAAAAGAGAGGTGCCTCTAAGTGTAGCAATATAGTTACATTTAATGAAGGAGGATGGTCTATGTGGTCTATGTTTACCCTGGATGCCTGCATACTTAGATGTGCCTGTTTTATTCGTCAACCATGTGAGTTGCTAAAAGTTGTACCTTCATTAAATGTAACCATATTGCTATACTTAGAGGTGCCTCTCTTCTCTTTTATACTCAGTTGTGACGTGACACTACTTGTATATCAAGACATCGCTTGTTAATCAAGTAAAAATTTATTTAAAAATGTTGCTTGTCAGGGCGTGGCTTGATGGCTCGAGCAGATGGCTGCTTAGCTCCCCAGCTCTGCAGTAAACCGAGCCTCAGCAACTCCACAACGGCTCCATAAAAGGCTCTACCTGCCCACAGAATAGCCCAGACACCCCAGCAGCCCGTTACCGCCATGTCCAAATGGAGGAAGGACAGTAAACATCCAAAAAAGCTCACTGCTTTCTTCACCCCGTCAGGCTTGGCAAGCCACCAAAATGGCGCCTGTGAGATGTCAGCGTGGCTCTCCTCATCTTCCTCCTGTCAGAGCCTCACACAGCCACAGGGATCTCTGGGCTCTCCTGAACAGACTGGGCAGTGTTCTCTCCCCAACTCACCCACCACCTCCAGCCCTGCTAAATCCAGACGCAGAACGGAAGAGCCTGTCTGTCATAGCCCCCTGTCTGTTCTCTCTCCCTTCAAAATCCTCAGTGCTGGATGCATTTCCTGCCTCAAATCAGCCCCTGTCTGAAAATACAATGAAGAGCATGCTGCTCTCACTGAGGCAGATTTTATATACTGATCTATCTAATACAGTCTCATTACTATCTACAACTGTTACTCAGCATGACCTAAGCATTAAGTTTATAGAAACTAAAACGGGAGATCTATTTTTTGCACATAATGAGCTGGTTGATGGATTTGCGGGTCATGAAGATGAACTCCAACTAATTAACCTTAAGCTTGCAGACCTGGAAGATCACTCCAGTTGAAATAATATAAAGTTCCGTAATGGCCCTGAACGGATCCAACAAGCAGATCTAGTACAATCCCTACAGTCCCTTATGTGCATATTACTGCCTGAACTGACAAACCGTGACATGCAAATCAACAGGGCACACAGGCTCTCCAAACCACTGTACCTCCCTGCTTCCACGCCTAGGGATGTACTGGCCCGCATCCACTTTTTTACAGTTAAAGAAAGGGTCATGTATGCAGCTAAAAGTGCAGCGAGACTTCCTAATCCTTTCACTACAGTCGCTCTTTACGCTGATTTATCCAAGGCCACCATGGAGTATCACAGACAGCTGGCGACTATAACTAAAGCTCTTCAAAATCATAAAATTACCTATAAATGGGGCTTCCCCACTAAACTGCTCATTACATACCAAAAAAAAAACTCATGCAGTGAAGACACTCCCTGCAGGACTTAAACTCCTGATGACCTGGCGCATCATTCCAGAAGAGGCTCCGGACCCTTCTGACCAACTTTCATCCCTCATGGAAACCACGGGGGGGGGGGGCTTATCAAGATGCCTGAAGAAACATAGAAAAACATTCTCTGCACTCACCCCACCATAAGGCTGGGAACCTGCAAAAGTATTATCTGGAACCCGTCTGCCTTATAAGTGGTTCCTGACCCACCTAGTAGACAGTGGACCGTCCCCCCCCCCCCCCACTTGTTTGCAGTAGTTTCTGTATATTGAGACTGTATCTCTTTTGTTCCAGGGCTCTCCTTTTTATGAAAAAAGACTCCCCAAAAACCCAACACCAGCTAACCTCCTACCACCGAACTGCTTCCTGATCTCCCTCGCATTCGAAAAGTGGCGAACCCCATTGCCCAATGCCCATTGTATATAGAGAAGAGCTACCAAACTGCATATCTACACTTATCGACTACCACTCTTACCTGGAGACAATCTCTCCTGTCTCCCCTCCCTCAAAATGGCCTTCCAAATAGTCTCAGTAAATGCCAGGGGCTTAAACTCTCCACAGAAAAGATCTGCACTAGTCAGAGAAGCCAACAGCCTAAAAGCTGATGTCCTCTTAGTGCAAGAAACCCACTTTGCAATTGCTAAAACTCCCAAGTTCACCTTGAAAAACTACAACCACATCTTCCTAGCATCAGGCCTAAGGAAAAAAAACAGAATCCGCACTGCTATACCAGAATCTTTGCAGTTCAAGCTTTACCAATCCATCACAGACCCTCATTACCTAATCCGCATATGCAACATTAACCAAATTACTTACACATTGGTTAACATATATGGTCCGAACAAGCAGCAACTACTATTCTGTAAACAACTGTTCCAAAAGATACAGCACATCCAAAAAGGTAGAATTCTCCTTGGTGGTGACTTTAACATAACTGGAAATCCAGCTATGGACACTGCAGCCACAACCAGACAATATCGACCTGCCCTAATTCCCATTCTACAAACAAATGATCTCTACGACCCCTGGAGATGCCAACGCGGAAATAAATGGGATTTCTCCTCCTCTCAACTTTCATATTCCCGGATTGACTTCTTCCTTGTTGATAAAATCACCCTTCAGGAAGTGACTGTTTCTGAAATCGGATCCATCACATGGTCGGACCATGCACCTGTCTCCATAACAAAAAAAACTGTCACTATAGAAAAGTGACAAAAAAAGTGAGGCTCCCTGATAAACAAATCATCTATGTCAATAGTAAACACTTTTATTAAAGTAGTACAAAAATGTGCGGTACAGTAAAAGCTGAGAGCACGCTTATGGGCAGGATCTACAAACCACTGTCATGGGTTTATAAGAATAAAATGTGATTGACTGAGCGTATAACCACAGTCAGCACAAATACAGACAAAGGGGAGAGGAAAACATATAAAAATGTATGACAACATATAACAAAAAACGCGTCCGGACGCCGGTAAAGTCAGTGGCAGTTCAGATTGGCGTTCAAAGTACGCGCCAATGGATCCAAACCGGATCAAATAAAACCGTCACTGAATTCCCCGGGGGCTCAAGCCAAATGTATAGGAAATGGATAAGCAAACTAACTATAAGGCAGATTAGGCTATTGAGAGAATAATAATATGGTCATGTAGTTGAATGCAAAAAGATATTATACTGCACTTAGTTCGACCTGGTGTGGGAGAGAACAAAATGCTGACATCCTCTAAGTCCAATGATTGGATAATTATCCTCAATAATGATTGAACTTGTTGGTCAAAAGACAGTTTAACGGGATGGACTTTACTTAAATTGCATCCATAGTATAATTGTAAACATGGAACAGTTCCAAACAGAGCTCCAATGATGTAGGTAACAATAAAGCCCCATACACACGGTCGGATTTTTGCATGGATTCTGTCCGATCGGACAATGTTGTTGAAAAATCAGACCGTGTGTATGCACCATCGGACAGTGTACGTCGGATTGTCCGACGGACAAAGTCCTATCTCCTGCTGGATAGATTTGCCGACAACACGGTCCGATCACACCAAATCCGATCGTGTGTACGGTTGTCCGACGGACAAAGTGCTACGCATGCTCAGTTCACATTACAAGACCAAAGCTATTGGCTACTAGCCTCTACGTAGTCCCGTCTTACGCAACGAACGTCACCACGTTCAGAATGATCGGATTTTCCGACAACTTTGTCCGACCGTGTGTACGCAAAACCAACATCGGACAAAGTACGACGGACATGATCCGACGGACCTGGTCCTCGGATAATCCGAGCGTGTGTATGGGGCTTATCAATGTACTCACGAGGACCGGTTGTTCGTCTAGGGCTGCTTGAGTGCAGTGGATATAAATGACGTACTGTTAGCTTGTACCTCGTTGCTGCATAGATAGATGCCGTGCAGAGTTACCTCATTTGTTATTTTTCCAGTCATTCATTAGTAAGACCAACCGCTTGCTGTTGTTGGATACTGTATCAGTAACTTGAACCCAGTTGCAGTTGCTCCGTTGTTTGTTGTCCATCCATGCTCTCTCGGAGCTCTCAGGTTACAGGTGCTTGCACGCCATATCCCGGTTACTTGCCCAGCTGGGGATTCGCGCTGTAGCACGGCGTCCGGAGCGGAGATGACGTCAACGTATTTCACTATACTAATTAGTGTAGCTTCATCTGGACGTTTAGATTGTAGTAGCCTTCCTGCATGCAATGTCAAAGTTTACTTTCCCACATTGGATAGCTGTGCCCACAGTTCACACCAGAGAGCTGCCCTTGCAGATGTTACAGGACTAGCTACATAGTTACCTAGTTACATAGTTGGTGAGGTTGAAAAAAGACACAAGTCCATCCAGTTCAACCTGTGTGTTTGCGTTTATGTTAATAGTACATTGTATACCCCTGTAAATTGTGGTCGTTAAGGTATCCATCTAATAGTTTTTTTTTTTTAATTATCAATGCTCATAGTTAAAATTAACTAAAAACGAACTAAAAACTAATATAGAACATTTACTAACTTATCAAGCAGTTCATTTAAAAACAGGCATACAGTAGGTATCTACATGTAATCTGATGATCAAAACACCAAAATTCCTACTTCCATCCATACTGTGATAGAGGCATCAGGAAGATCCTAAACAGCTCATTCTCATTATTGTACGGTAATGTCCATAATGTCATTGACAGTATATGGTAGATGCATCTTTTATTTAAAGCTGAACATGTATAACGCAGAGTTAATCCACTGTCTATAAGCACAAGTCACTGGAAGTGCTCAAAATGTATTTCAAATTACTTACTCAATTATGTCTTTCCTGCTGGTCTGGAGGCAGTATGTAATGGCGCTACACACTAGAGGTCATCATGTGTACAGGCATACAGCTTACAGACTGTTAATGTAATTTGATAATTACTTCCTAGGATCTTCACCCTAGGAACAAAAAATTCAAAGTCAGCAGCTACAAATACTATTGCTGCTGACTTTTAATAAAAGAAGACTTACCTGTCTAAGGATCCAGTGTCGTCATCACCCAGGCTCTTTCTTCACCGTTTTTTGGGTCCCCGGGACTGGCATCTTTAGTTTGGGAAGCTAGATGTGACTCCTTGCAACTTCATAGCCAGCTTCCTATTGTACATGCATGAGCCACGTTGAGCTTTGTGAATAGTACTGCAGCCTTCTGGGATCTGTGACATGTCCCAGGAGGCGGGGGGCAATGGGGGGGGGCAAACTTCCGCTCAGATCGCCTAGGTGATCTGAGTGGAAGTGGGAGCGGGTACCTGTTAAAACAAGGTACTCGCTCCCCCCAATAAAAGTGTCCACATATGGTAGAGGAGGGGGGAGAGGAAGCAGAAAAGTGGATCTTCACCTATTTAAAGCCCAATTGAACTTTTTTTTATGTTAACTAATTGCATTCAAGTGTGTCAGTCTTGTACAGAGACCACTGCTTTCACACAAAAAGCTAAAGATCTTCTCTACAGCATGCTGGCAGGGGACAGTTTTTTTCTGTTCAATCCGAGTCTGTTGGCTAAGAAAAATCAACAGGATGATTTTGCACCCCTTTTATTTTGATAAATGTATTTAGCTGATTTAAAAAGTTAAATAGCCTAACTGTATAAAGTAGCATTCCAGCAGGCAAGACACATGCTTTTACATTTGACCTGTCCTTTTTAGCAGAAAAACATTTCCCAGACTTCAGCTTTAGCTTTAATCCTCTGCATTTTGAATTACATTACATTAATGTATCAAAATAGTAAGCCTTTGCTTGCAGAGTAAAATATAGGTAGGCTGAGATGAAGAATTTTACTACTATACAGCTTTACAAGCTTCTTTCTCAAAGGCCGGGGACTGCCCAGCCAGCAGGAGATTGATCCAAGTGCACTATGTTTAATTACATATGTGTTCTATCAATAGATCTTTCCGAACCCACCATCACTACACAATGCACTATGGACTGAATTAATGAGTGGTTTAGTCTTGAGCCTCCAGACCTTAATGGAACCCTACCACAGAGTTTCCACTGGTTTATAGCATTGTACAATGCATTTCTACATTTGGCAGAATTCAGAAGATTAAAGGGAATATAGTGTATCTGTACATTCTTTTTTAATAATTAACCACTTCAGCCCCTGAAGGTTTTACCCCCTTAATGACCAGGCCATTTTTTGTGATACGGCACTGCGTTAATTTAACTGACAATTGCACGATGTACCCAAATAGAATTGATATCCTTTTTTCCCCACAAATAGAGCTTTCTTTTGGTGGTATTTGATTACCTCTGCGGTTTTGATTTTTTTGCACTATAAACAAAAAAAAGTGACAATTTTAAAAAAAAAAAGTACTTTCTGCTATAAAACATATCTAAAAAGAAATTGAAAAAAAAGAATTTCTTCATCAATTTAAGACAATATGTATTTAGCTACATATTTTTGATAAAAAATCCCAATAAGCGTATATTGATTGGTTTGCACAAAAGTTATAGCATCTACAAATGATGGAATATTTTTATGGAATTTTTATTTATTTATTTTTTTACTAGTAAAATTGGCAGCAATCAGCGATTTTTAGCGGGACTGCGACAATGTGGCGGACAATTCAGACCTAACTGACACTTTTGACACTTTTTTCGGGGACCAGTGACAATAATACAGTGATCAGTGTTAAAAATATGCACTGTTACTGTACTAATGGCACTGGCAGGGAAGGGGTTAACATCAGGGGTGATAAAATGGTTAAATATGTCCCTGGGGGGTTGCTCTGACTAGGGAATCTACTTCCCTGTCAGAACATTTCTGCCTCTCCCAGGAATGATCGCGGGTGGCCAGGGGACATCGGCATACTCTGTGTCCAATCAGCACACGATCACGCCTCTGGTGACATGCTCGTGCCTCTCCAATGGCTATTTTATGAAATGACGTACAGGTACGTGATTTTACGCAATAATGCCGACCTGCCACAGTAAATATGCGGTAGGTGGTTGGCAAGTGGTTAAAGATTCAAATAATATATATATGTATGTGATGGCTGGTATATATTTGCCGCCAAGGCTGTGGCAATTTTTGTAGGTTGCAAAGGGGTTTAAGGAAAATCCCCTGTCTTTTAAACTCTGGAACCTGACCAGGGTGAGGAAGAGTAGACTCCCTATTTGTTGCATCAGGCTGGGAAGCCAGTTAGTCTTTAGGAACTGGTGTGCCTGTTGGCGTTGGGTGTGTGAGGTGAACAGAAAATTAAAGGTCTTGCCAGTGTCTGAATTTTCTTTAGCCCTTTTTGCTTCAGGATACACCTTCTTGGGGAACCTATGTGCTGTTACCCCTTATGCTGGAGTAAATAAAAGTGTTTGAAAGCCCCGAAATGCATGTGGTGGGGGACTGAGTTTTATGTGCTCATGGATTTTAAATAGTTCTGTCTCAACTTCATCTATACTGTATATTGAATTTAAACATTTTATATTAACCGTAATCTAACAGTAGACAACTATATAAACTGTTGACTGTATACACTTATCAGTTCTATACTTCTATGCTGTAAAGAGTGTGTAATTGTATCCATTGCTGTTCAGCTCTATTTAGAATACACAGCTGAATACAGATAACCCTCCTACTGTCCTTCACTCATACAGCTCTGTAAGGAGTATTAAGTAGAAAGAGACAGTCCAAAAGCAAGCAGCTTCTGCTTTGCTGTCTTTTTAGAAACCCACAAATGTTCTGCAAACACAATGTCATAGAAGTACCATGTTTCAAATTTTATTTTTAAAATGATAATTTCATGGAATCACCACAAAGGTGGCATACAAGATCTGGTTATACATTTATCAACTTTCAAAAACAGAGAGACAAATTGGTTGAAAATTGATGTATTTAGCTTTAAACCAATTCATTATGTCCACAGTAGTTAGTAGGAGCTTCCATTTTTTTGTGCATACAGATCTACCTGTGGGTAGATATATCTAAATGCAACTGTTAATTTAACTGAAGACATGTGATTTACAAAAAAATTAATAAAGTAAAGGATCAGGGATAGAGCCCGCGGTGTCCTATGGAGTTTTTCGGCATACCGCTGCAGGAAACACTCTGATAGGTGGGAAGGCCGCTCACATGAATTTGACAGTTCAGAGGATCAGACTTTCCTGTTGTTTCCACTTTTTCCCTTTAATAAAAATTTGTAGTCCCAAAGCAAAAATAAAAGCTGAGCACATTCATAAATCACATGGATATACGTTTGTACTATTCAATTTATCATGAACAAATTCACAACTAACTAACTAGAAAGCAGTTAAAATTGAGTTATTTCAAGCCTATACACAAGTCCTCGATTTGCAATACTGTACTGAATGGGCTGGGATGCCAAAAAATCCTATTTCTTCTTTGGACTTAGAAGTGTTTTATCTCACGCAGATAGTTTAGTAGTGTGCTGTATTTGTCATATGGCTAATTTTTGCCCCAGTCCAGCTCTGTTGGCCCCCTTGCTTTAAATGGCTAAAATGTAGTTGCTGCTTCTCTTTCTGAATTCACAGTGACCCTGTACATGGTAGGAGAATCTCAGACACTTTCCCTGAGAAGATGAAATCAGCTATTGTGAGACTTCATAGGGTTGCTGGTCCCGGAGGGGAGCTCCTCTGGGACAAGTGTCATCTGTATGGCATTTCTAAATGGCTCTGTTCAATGCTTTAATGGTCACTTGTGACATTCAGTGATTGAAGAAGTTGCTATAGTTACTTTTTAGTTAGAAGCAGCAAAGAAAATCCGGATAAGGCTCACATCACCTGACCATACAGGAGATACATATTAATGATAAATGTGTATGTGAACCTATCTGCATTCTCAGGTAATACAATGAACCTTACTGACTTGTCTCTCATATGTATTTTTTATCCCATTTACAGTTAAAGCTGCGTTCCAGTTTTGCGTATCTTTACAGACGTACATTGGCCCAGCTTATATGTACTATATCTGTGGGATCCCTGTGGAAGCTAGAAATCACCCCAGTCCCTCCACCTCTTTAAATAAGAGAGGGCTTTGCATTCATAGAGAAGTGTTTTATGAATTTTGTCTATGATGAGCTCATCAACCTCCTGTATTCACTAAGCAACAGGGCAGCTGCTCAGGAAGGAAGCTGGACAGGAAGTGAATGTGACAGGAACTGGTTCTCTGACTTCCTCTGACATTCACTTCTCCTTTTCAATATACCGTATATACTCGAGTATAAGCCGAGATTTTCAGCCCTTTTTTTAGGGCTGAAAGTCCCCTTCTCGGCTTATACTCGAGTCAGTGCGGTCTGCCTACATGAACAGCTTGTCATGTAGACAGACGGCACTGTTCAAAAGCCGCGCCGCCTCCTCCCGCCCGTCCGTGATAGGCGGACACTAATTTTCACATCAGTACAGTGTTCCGCCTATCACGGATGGCCTGTCATTCTCATCTCATGGACGAGGATGAGAGGATATCCGTGATAGGCGGAACACTGCACATGACTGCTGGGAAAAACAAGTGTTCCTCCTATCACAGATGAGGAGGAGGAGGAGGCGCGGCTTTCAAACCTGCAATGGCGCCTGGCGCCTCAGCGTGTACGCTGATCGCCACGACAACCAGACAGCGGACAGCGGCCCCCGAGGGACACCGCACACCGGACAGCGGCCCCCGAGGGACACCGAACAGCGGCCCCCGAGGGACACCGCACAGCGGACAGCGGCCCCCGAGGCACACCGGACAGCGGCCCCCGAGGGCCACGATCGGCACAGGTAGGCTGCACTGGGGACACGGGGGTTTGTATAGGACACAGGGGACATGTAGATGGGCATTTGCTGACACTCTTTTCCACTTACAGTAGCTGCTCCATTTCCCCCCCCCCCCTCGGCTAATACACGGGTCCTTAACTTTTCCCAGTTTTTTTGTGGTAAATCAGGGGCCTCGGTTTATATTCAGGACGGCCTATACTCGAGCATATACGGTATACAGTATGTATACATGCAAGTCAAGCTCTAAAGCAGGGGTAGGGAACCTCGGCTCTCCAGCTGTTTTGAAACTACAAATCCCATCATGCTTCTGCCTCTAGGAGTCATGTCTGTGATTGTAAAGCCTCATACACATGAATGGACTTTTTACAAACCTTCCCTTGGATTTTTGTACAAAGGGCGTTGGCCGCAAGTTTGTATTGCATACACACGATCTGACTTTTTAGGCAACAAACACGAACGTAGTGACATTTCAACTTACTGACCACACTTAAAAAGAGGACGTTCAATTACTCCAGCGCCACCTTTGGTCAACTTCTGTATTGTTGTCTGATATTTTGCATTGGTTCTGAGCAAGCATGTTTGTATTTTGTACAAAAGTCCGATGGTTTTGTGTACACACGATCGGACTTTGCTCCATCTGACTTTTGTTGGCAGAAAATTTGTCCGTTCGCACAGCCAACAAAGGTTCAATGAAAACCGAAAAAGTTTGTCCGATGGAGTGTACACACTGTCGGATGTTGCCACAAAACAGCTAATTTGTAGACATGTGCACAACAAAAAAATTCGTTTATTTTCGTTTCGTTTTTTTCGTTTCCAAAAAAAATTCGTTTTTTTTTTTTCGTTTCGTTTAGTTTTTTTCGTTTCCGTCGATTCGTAACGATTCGTACATTCGTAAGTCGTCATTGTTCGGATTCGTAGCGATTCGTACATTCGTAAGTCGTCGTTGTTCGGATTCGTACATTCGTAAGAGTTATTTTTTCGTTGATTCGTTTTTTTCGTTAGTTTAATTTTCGGACACATTCGTATTTATTCATACATTCGTAACATTCGTAGATTCGTAATCGGAGCATAATTCATAATTTGATGTAATGTGTATGCTATTATTACATTTTAATAATTTACGAATCGAAAAAAAAAGTTACGAATCGAAAAAAAATAAGTTACGAATCGAAAAAAAAGTTACGAATGTACGAATTTTTTGGTACAATAGAGACATGGAAAATTACAAATGGAAAAAAAAAAAGTTACGAATTGAAAAAAAAAGTTACGAATCGAAAAAAAAAAGTTACGAATCGAAAAAAAAGTTACGAATGTACGAATTTTTTGGTTCAATAGAGACACAGAAAATTACAAATCGAAAAAAAAAAAAAAAAAAAAAAAGTTACGAATTGAAAAAAAAGTTACGAATCGAAAAAAAAAGTTACGAATCGAAAAAAAAGTTACGAATCGAAAAAAAAAGTTACGAATCGAAAAAAAAGTTACGAATGTATGAATTTTTTGGTTCAATAGAGACAGTGAAAATTACAAATCGAAAAAAAAAAAAAAAAAGTTACGAATTGAAAAAAAAAAGTTACGAATCGAAAAAAAAAAAAGTTACGAATCGAAAAAAAAGTTACGAATGTACGAATTTTTGGGTTCAATCCATTCGAAGCACATTTAGCAGCACCATTGTAAGGGACACGGAAAATTACCAATTCAACAAAAAAAAAGTTACGAATGTACGAATTTTTTCGTTCGTTTTCGTTTTTCGGATTTTCTTCATTAGTACATTAGTTGTTTCTAATTTGTTATTTTCGGATTTTCGTTGTTTTTCGGATTCGTACGATTCGAACGATTCGTTACGATTCGTTATTCGGATTCGTACGATTCGAACGATTCGTTCATTCGTACGAAAACGAACGAACGAAAATAACGAAAAAAAAGAAAAATTAAAAAAAACAAAACGAATTGCACATGTCTACTAATTTGCATGTTTGTTGTCAAAAAGTTTGATCGTGTGTACGGGCCTTTAGGTTCTTGCAATCTCTCATGGGACTTGTTGTTTAAAACTTTAAAACTTTATTGCTTTATGTCTATACTGATGGAGCCCCATATCTCTTCTGTGGGTCTCTTGTGATGACATACCCTGTATTCTTCTCGTGGATACTGGTGGAACCCTTTATTTCTCCTATGGGCCCCTTGTGAAAAGTCTTCTATGCAGTTGATAAGCACCCAGAAATTGGGGGTCATTACAATTTGCTAAATGCTCACTTTTAAGCACAGAGGTGATTCAGACTTCCGTTAATGGAATTCAAACTTTGGAGGAATATTGGGACTCTTTGTGTTTGAGCTTTTTAACAGTTGTGTTAGCACTTAGCACATGGGTGCTCAACCTGTGGCCCTCCAGCTATTGTGCAACTACAATTCCCATGAGGCATTGCAAGGTGCTGACAGTTACAAGCCTGACTCCCAAAGGCAGAGGCATGATGTGACTCGTAGTTCCGCAACAGCTGGAGGGCCACAGGTTGAGCACCCAAGACTTAGCACTTATTTGGATTCATAAAGGTTCGAGTTAAGCACTCATCACTGTATTACTGATCTTTACACAGCTGGGTACATTGTTCCATGTTCCACAGTCTATGTTATCATGGGGACGTTGGTGCTGTAATATAGTATTTCATTGATTCTGGTGTTGACCACTTACCACAAATTGTTCCATAGTCAACAATGCATCTGTGCTCAGATCAGTAAAAAAAAGTTGCATTTTTTATTCCCATTTGCAAGAGGTTTTAAGGCTAGGTTCAGATTATTGTGATTCAGGAACGCTTGCACATTAGCATGTGTTGCTGACACGCAATAGAAATACAATGCTCTTGAACAGACACGCAGGTGTGCCATTCATTCTTAATGGCACCCCAGATATCGCCGAAACACCGCATGGTGCCACAGAACCATGCAGCTCAGTGCAGCGTAACTTAAAAACGTTTTGTGGACCTCTTTCCCAGTGTTTCTGTAGTTAGGGCAGCGCTCACAAGTGTGAACCAAGCCTAAAGTTAAAGCCAAGCTAAAAGCTAAGGTTTCAGAGGGATATGCTGTATATGGCAAAGGAGACAGAGAC
Organism: Lithobates sylvaticus; assembly: GCA_028564925.1. Classification (NCBI taxonomy): domain Eukaryota; kingdom Metazoa; phylum Chordata; class Amphibia; order Anura; family Ranidae; genus Lithobates; species Lithobates sylvaticus. The sequence continues at coordinate 122,164,189 of CM053029.1, read as the reverse complement.
AGCAAAAAACACTATTTGGCCAGTAATTCTAAAGAGAACTGAATAAAATGTCCTTGCGGACCACAGCTGGGCATCTGTATTTTGTGTGGGCCCTCTCGCAATAAATGCCTGAACTAGATGCAATCCTCTTTATAAATCATCATCACGGCTTAATCATGACATCACCAGGTCAGATCTGCTTGTATATGATCAGCTTTAAAAATGGATAAATGAATCACAGGGATCCCAGTGGTAATAGGCACAGTTCTAAAGGGATCCCTTTTTTTATTTTATTTTTTATTTTTTTAGTGTTTAGGGCTCTAACTCAGAGAGGAGTGATGTAAAGACACAGCATGACAGATGAGATCCCCAGACAATCTCTCCTCTCGCACAATTGCATCTTAGTTAAAGTAAAAAAAAAAGTGGCAGTGCTGTTTGTGGCAATAAATCTTTCCAAGGAGACCATTTAATATTCTTCCCAAGTGCAGCTTGTCAGTCACACTATTGTTGCAAGCAAGTTACGCAAGCACAGAAAAGAGGTGGGTGGAATAGTTCAGGAATGAGGTGTTTCGCATTATATGATAATTTTCTGCTGTTGCCATGGTATAGGGAATACAGCAGGTTAATGTCAATTACATAACGTTTACCTCGCAAATGCCTACACACTGCACAGTCTCAGGCAGCAATTGTTCCAGATGAGATATAATTAACGTCTACTTCACTCTTGACCTCTTCCATTGAACTTCGCTAATTGAGCAGAGTTGCAGGATGATCTTGGCAACTGTAGAGTTAAAGGTGACACAACATAAATGTTTTATTTTCCAGATTCTGACTTCCTGCATCTTCCATTCTTTTGCCGAGGTATGTTCTTTGCTGGGATCTTTAATATTAACCTTTGCTTAGGGAAATATGGGGGCTTCTCTTCGCTTAGGGAAATACAAGGGCTTCCCTTCGCTTAGGGAAATATGGGGCTCTTCTCAAAATGCAAGTCATTTGGCTTGTCATGCTGACCCTTAGGTTTTAGTACTTTATGAGTCAATGACTTAGATCAGGCATGCATAAAGAGAAGCTATAGCTTCACCTACTGCAGGTCTGTTTTGGAGTGGTGTTTGGAGGAGGTTAGAAATGGCACCACAGTCTATTTCTCTCAGCACACATTTCGATTTAAGTGTTAGTTCACCTTTAGGCCCCTTTCACATGGGGTAGGCTCAGTTCGGATCTGCTCTGCTCTATAGGTAGCCAGGTTTAAATGGACTCTGCCAGTCTGTTTACACCCAACTGCCATCTGATCTGCCTAGACTGATTGGGATGAATCCCTTTCTGTTTTTTTTTTTTTTTTTTTGTGGATCAGACTGGAGGTAGTAAACCTGTCTATTTACACCCGCCAGTCCATAGGGGTAAATGGAGGGTCTGGTCAGGTCCACCTGAAAAACTGAAAGGTGGACCTGGTTTAGAAACTATCTTGTGAAAGGGGCCGTAAAGAAAAACGAACACCATATACCCTTCATAATCCACGCAATCCTCACCTCCAAGCATGCTGAGCTGCCAGTGCCCCGTAAGCCAGAACAGCAGTCTAGAAATTCAAACTCTCCACTCTTCTGCTTCTTCTCTGTGCAGTGTTTCCAGGACAGAGCAGAGCAAATCTGATTGGTCAGCGCCGTCACAGTAAATCTCTCTGATATGTTTCAGTAGCACTGCACAGGGAGAACAGAGGGGATTTCAGATCTCTGCACCGCTGGACTGACTCCGTGGGCACTGACAGCACACAGCATCTCAGAGGTTAAGGAGGTGGGGACCGGGGGTCGGGGAGGGCATAAAGCGTTAGTTCACCTTTACGTTTTTTCTGTAAAAGGTGATGTAATACTTTAAAATTCTAAGGTCTTACTATCTAGAGAAAGTGTTTTAAATGCTTACTTGGAGTGTTTTTCCTTTCCAAAAATTATTTTTTATTCACTTACAATGTGCCTTGTTAGAAAGTTTGACTAGCAAAGTCTATTCCCTAGAACAGCCCCCTCCCTCCTTGCACACCCTAGACCTCTTCTGTTCTCGAAGTGCCTAACTACTCTCTGTGCTCTATGCATAAGCTCCAGATGGAGTGAAATGCGTTAGAACTTGTAGGACCAGGTGGGACTGTCTGTGCATCAAATATTCTAATAAATTCATACAAGACTTTTAAAAATAGAGCTGCTTCCTTTTCTTTTGTTTAAATCTGTAAGAGACTACTGGAAGCCTGCACCCAGCCAGAGGAGTGGGAGGGATGTGTGCATCTTGGGAACAATATATAGTATATTGCAGTATAATTACTAGGTGCTTGTAGGGTCACTACAATGAGAAGCATCCTATCCTCCAATCATTAAGGAAAAAATAGACTCAGTCCTATTACTTCTGACAACAACGTGGTCGACTGTACTTTGTACACTGCTAAAGTCCCTACTAAAGGCGTAATACACTAATCTATGATATGTGTACTGTTAAATCATTACGACAGTGTGACACACCAGCTATAATATCTCTGCATGGAGTAAGTGGTTATAGAAATTGAACTAATATTTCATCATCCAGAAGTACGGCATGAAAAGCGTAAGGAATAACCTACACCAGCAATTTTGATCTCATGGTATTGAGCGATTTAACCTATTTGTTGGCAGTCATGTCATTTTCAACATACTGCAATCAATCCACCTACAAAGCAGATTGCCAGCAACTGGTTAAATCACTCTTAATTATAAGATTGGAATTGGCAGCGTGGTATAACTTTAACGTTTTTTTTACAGCTGTAGCTAAAGTAGATTAAACGTATGTAATATGTTAAAGTGTTCCTGAGTTCTACAGCCACTTATCAAACCTGTAATAAGTATAGAGTTAAAATAGGAGATTAAAGACAAGCACCAAGAAGGTCCTTGCTATACCTTTCTTAGTTTAATATCTCAGAAACCCTCAATCCCGAGAATTGCGTTTACAAATATCACTTTCTTGCCATGAGAGTGAAGCTTTGACATGGGTCCCTTCAAACCTATAACCAATATCCAACATTGTATAGAAGGTGTACTAGAGCTCCGACTCTATCTTTGGATCTTTTGGAACTCTCAGGACACTCAGGACTATACATAGAAATATGTGTAAACTCCTTATATTTTGTACAAACTATAGATTCACTTTAAAGTTATTAGCAGTGAGAGTACACAGTAGTAAATTGCAACCAATCAATATTAATCTATTACTATATATATATGGCATAGATATATATTGGGCTGCAATGAACTACCCCATGTAGTCATTGCTATTTAGTGGTTTAGTGGTCAGCACTTTCACCTAGCAGCAATAGGTTTGCTGGTTCAAATCCCAACCACGACACCTTCTGCCTGGAGTTTGCATGTTCTCCCTGTGCCTGCGTGGGTTTCCTCCCACACTCCAAAGACATGCTGGTAGGTTAATTAGATCCTGTCAATAAAATTGGCCAAATATGTTGTATGTGTATGTGTTTGTAAGCGTGTCAGGACCCCACTGGGCAAGGATCGCGCTATTCCACAGATGGACACCAGTGGCAAAAGCGCCCTGAGGCGATTCAGTTTGCATAGGTAGTGCTATACAAGGCATTCATTCATTCATTCATTCATGTAATTTAAGCCTAGTTGTGTTTCTCTTAAAATGTTGCTATTAAACTGCTTTGCATATTAATTAGATTCATGTATTATCACTGTAGGGTAGCAGAGTGGCTTAGTGGTTAGAATTTACAGTAGATCTCATAACACTGGGATCCTTGGTTTGAATTTCAGCCAGGCTTGCATTGAATGTACATACTCCCCCTGTGCTTAAATGGGATTAATTGGCCCTAGTATGTGTCTACAAATTGGCAATGTACATATGATATCATGTTCTGCAAGCCAATCCCAAGGCAAGCAATTGGGGTATATTCAGGAAATGATTTTGTGACCTGGCTTGCCCAAAAAACAATTGCCAAGAAATTCAATGGAAAAAGGGCACACCATAATCACCCGGTGCATGCAGTGCGGTAGCCCTGTGCGTTCTGCTCACTACTGTCAATTCTAAATACAGAACCTGGCTTATGTATTTGGACATTTACAGTGCTCCTCTCTGAGTGGCTGAACTGAACCCTCCCCACCATCCCTGGGCACAGCTGAATCACTATTGGTGAGCATCCAGGCATTGCCCTGCTGCAATTGTCTTCCCCCACCAACTGCCATCTGTCACACTAGTGTAACAGAGCCTAAAATGCTTCCATTTGGCTCCTCCTTGGCTCTAAACTGTCTTATGTCAGACCATGCAGAGGAGCCTGGGAGGAAGAACATATCTCATCCCACTTCGAGCCATGCTTTATCTGAGGTCTGTGTTGAGATGGGAAATTTGGGAGGTAATAAAATAAATGTATGGTGGCATTTGTACAGCTAGGGGGGTGGGGGTGGTTGTGGAAGCAGGGGAAGAGGATTTACACTGGAAGGGGGAATAGGGGGGCTTGTGCTAGAATTGGGATGTCAACCCTATTAGAATGAGGATATGGGGGTGGGGGGAGAACTCTGTACTGGAGGAGGGGGGGATTGGGGGGGACATTTTTTAGTTTAAAGTGGTCATTAATTAAGATATGCAGTTCTGAACTCTGCCTTTCATACATAGCTCCTTAACTCTGCACTATGTATGTAGCACACCCCTGAATTCTGCACTCTGTATATAGCGCACTCCTGAACTACACTGTACATCCATGAACGCTGCATTCTTCTGGACTCTGCACTCTGTACATAGTGCCTTCCTGAACTTTGCACTCTGTATGTAATGTGCTCCTAAAACTCTACACTCTGTTCGTAGCGCACTCCTGAATTCTGCACTCTGAACATAGCGCCCTCATGAACCCTGCACCCTGTAAATATCACACTCTTGAACCCTGTACATAGCGCACTCCTGAATCCTGCACTCTGTGCATAGTGCACTCCTAAACTCTCTACTCTGTACGTGGCACACTCCTGGACTCTGCACTTTGTACGTAGTGCACTCCTGAACCCTGCGCTCTGTACTAAGCCCATTCCTGAACTTTACATTCTGTAAGTAGCACAGTTCTGAACTCTGCATTCTGTAAACAATACACTCCTACACTCCTGGTATTTACTTCCCCTTTAAGACCCTCCCATACACTGCATTTAATATGGCCCGTTCAAAACCCGCCCCACCCCCCCCCCCCATTCCCAACGCCGGGGAAAAGTGGGAGGCATGGTGCACACTAGGGATGAGCCGAACACCCCCGGGTTCGGTTCGAACCAGAACCTTCGAACGGACGAAAGTTCGCGCGAATTTTCGAACCCTATACGTTATAATGGACGAACGTTCGAAATCAAAAGTGCTAATTACGGCCAATATGCATGTTAATGTCATAAAAACAGTTTGGGGACCCGGGTCCTGCCCCAGGGGACATATATCAATGCAATAAAAACTAACGTTTTTTCGGGAGCAGTCATTTTAATGATGCTAAAGTGAAAAAAAAAAAGTGAAATTTTCCTTTAAATATGGTACCTGGGGGGTGTAAAGTATGCCTGTGAAGTGGCATCCCGTGTTTAGAACTGTCCTTGCACAAAATGACATTTAAAGGAAAAAAAGAAGCCATTTAAAACCACTTGCGGCTTTAGGTTTGATCTTAAGTAGAATCTGAACAGGTACATTATGAAGTGTAGCTCCATCCCAAAAAAATTTTTAAGCTTTTTGGAGAACATAGGGAGGGGTTATCACCCCTGTAACATTTGCTGTCTTTGCACATTTCACCTCACTTTCCGTCCCATGACAAATGTTTTTGGAAAAGTGGGGTTTTAATTGAAACAAGGATTGGTGATAAAGTATCAGTAGAGAGGAGATACCTTTTTCCCAAATTAAATCTAACAGGATAGAATTTCCCTTCCTAGGGGTAGATTTCCTCTCACTTCCTGTTTTCCATTTGCAAGTAGGAGTCGTTTGTAAGTTGGATGTTTGAAAGTAGGGGCCCGTATATACTCTGCAGAAATTTGCCCTATTAGATGTTGGTGTAGCCACAAGACTGGTGGGCACAGGAATGGGCCCTGCTGTGAGTTAATAGATCAAGATTTGTAATTGCATGCACCTGTTGAACAGGGCAGAAAAATTGGGGGTGGTGGTGGTGGTGGTGGTGGACGGTTTTGCCACAAGACTGTAAGCTCTCACAGTTACTCTCGGTGGGCGCAGGAATGGGCCCTGCTGTGATTATTAGATCAAGATTTGTAATTGCAAGCACCTGATGAACAGGGCAGAAAAATTGGGCCTTTGGCGGTGGTGGTGGACGGTGTTGCCACAAGACTGTAGGCCCTCATAGTTACTCTTGGTGGGCGCAGGAATGGGCCCTGCTGTGAGTTATTAGATCAAGATTTGTAATTGCAAGCACCTGATGAACAGGGCAGAAAAATTGGGCCTTTGGCGGTGGTGGTGGACGGTGTTGCCACAAGACTGCAGGCCCTCATAGTTACTCTTGGTGGGCGCAGGAATGGGCCCTGCTGTGAACTATTAGATCAAGATTTGTAATTACCCGCCCCTGTTAAACAGGGGCTGAAAAATTGTGCCTTAGGCACTGGTGCTGGTGCCCACAACACTGCAACCCCTCACAGAGACTGTACTTGGAGCACAGCAGTCACACGGGTTGCGTAGCATTTTTTTTAAAAAATTGTAAGTACACGCCCCTGTTAAACAGGGGCTGAAAAATTGTGCCTTAGGCACTGGTGCTGGTGCCACAACACTGCAACCCGGCCCTCACAGATACTGTACTTGGAGCACAGCAGTCACACGTGTTTGCGAAGCATTTTTTTTTAAAAATTGTAAGTACACGCCCCTGTTAAACAGGGGCTGAAAAATTGTGCCTTAGGCACTGGTGCTGGTGCCACAACACTGCAACACGGCCCTCACAGAGACTGTACTTGGAGCACAGCAGTCACACGTGTTGCGAAGCATTTTTTTTTAAAAATTGTAAGTACACGCCCCTGTTAAACAGGGGCTGAAAAATTGTGCCTTAGGCACTGGTGCTGGTGCCACAACACTGCAACACGGCCCTCACAGAGACTGTACTTGGAGCACAGCAGTCACACGTGTTGCGAAGCATTTTTTTAAAAAATTGTAAGTACACGCCCCTGTTAAACAGGGGCTGAAAAATTGTGCCTTAGGCACTGGTGCTGTGGCATGGATCATTGAGGAGGAGGAAGAGGATAGTCAGTGAACATAAGAGGACAGTCACTCAGCATCAGCATAGGCAGTCTTGAAGGGATGTGACATTAAAAATTATTCGGTTATATCCGCCTCAGGTGCCTGGTAGCTGGTGGTGATCCAAGACTGATTCATTTTGATGAATGTCAGTCGATCAACCGAGGCGGTGGACAGGCGCACCCTATGATCAGTCACAAATCCTCCAGCAGCACTGAATGTGCGTTCGGAAAGAACGCTGGAGGCAGGACAGGCCAGTAGCTCAATTGCATACTGTGCAAGCTCTGGCCAGTGATCCATCCTCAGGACCCAGTAAGCCAGAGGATTTTCGGTGGGAAAGGTGTCCAAGTCTGACCTTGCCCCAAGGTATTCCTGCACCATGTATATCAGACGCTGGCGATGGTTGCTGGAACCGATCATACCTTGGGGCTGCGGACTAAAAAATTGTCTGAACGCATCGGTCAGACGTCCACCTTCCCCACCGCTCCTTCTGCCACTGACCGAAGCCTCAGCAACTCGTCGCCCAGGACCAGGAGTTTGTAGCCTCCCAGTTTCTGGGAACGCGTTGCACAGACCTTTCTGCAAGGCTCCCTGAGATGTCTCATCCTCTGCTCCCTCTGCGACGCAAGATAAGGTCCGCAACCTTACCCTTGTACCGCGGATCAAGGAGAGTGGCCAGCCAGTAATGGTCCCTCTCCTTGATCCGAAGAACACGAGGATCCTTCCGCAGGCTTTGCAGGATCAGGGAGGCCATGCAGCGTAGGTTAGCTGAGGCATTCGGTCCGGAGTCTTCTGGGTCACTGAGGATGACATGATCGCCAGCCACCTCCTCCCAGCCACGTACAAGTCCACTGGCTTGTTGGGACTGTGCATCATCCCTAAAAGACTGCTGCTGCTGATGCTGAGTGCCAGGCTCCACCTCCATGCTCACACAATCCTCCTCCTCCTCCTCCTCCTCCTCCTCCTCATCCTCTTCCTGTGTGATGGGTGGGACAGAAGGAACACTGTCCGGATAAAGGGGGCCTTGAGAGGCAAGGAAGTCCTCCTCTTCCTGCCTCTGTTCTGCCTCAAGTGCCCTGTCCATTATCCCACGCAGCGTATGCTCCAACAGGTGGACAAGAGGGACAGTGTCACTGATGCATGCACTGTCACTGCTCACCATCCTCGTGGCCTCCTCAAATGGTGAGAGGACAGTGCATGCATCCCTGATCATGCTCCACTGACGTGGGGAAAAAAAACCAAGCTCCCCTGACCCTGTCCTGGTGCCGTAGTCGCAAAGGTACTCATTGATGGCCCTCTGCTGCGTGTGCAGTCGCTGCAGCATGGCCAACGTTGAGTTCCACCTGGTGGGCATGTCAGATATTAGGCGGTTCTTGGGCAGGTTCAGCTCCTTTTGCAGCTCAGTCAGCCGAGCACTGGCATTATAAGATCGGCGGAAATGCACACAGACTTTCCTGGCCTGCCTCAGGACATCCTGTAAGCCTGGGAACCTGCCCAAGAACCGCTGCACCACCAGGTTGAGGACGTGAGCCATGCAGGGCACATGGGTGAGCTGCCCCTGTCGCAGGGCGGAGAGGAGGTTGGTGCCATTGTCAGAAACGACCATTCCAGCGAGGCATGGACATTGCCCTCCACATGCCGGTAGAGAGACGGAATCGCCTTCCGCGAGAAAAAGTGGCGTTTGGGAACCTGCCACTGAGGAACCGCACATTGAACAAACTCACGGAAGGGGGCCGAGTCTACCAACTGAAAAGGCAGCAGTTGAAGTGCTAGCAATTTAGCAAGGCTAGCATTCAACCGCTGGGCATGTGGATGGCTGGGAGTGTACTTCTTTCTACGGTCCAGCAGCTGGGGCAGGGAAATTTGCCTGCTGCATTCGGACGTCGGTGTACTGCAAGTACTTGGTTGTGACACACCGAATTCTACACCTTCAGTCCTCTCAGAGCAGCTTTCAGAGAGGACTGAAGGTGTAGTGGGATGGAGATCCCAGCTGAGGAGGAGCAAGTAGAGGTCCGCTTAGTTCTTTGGTGTGGGTCTTTTATGTGTGCCTGCCAACGAGCTGCATGGCAGGTCGCCATATGTCTGGTCATGCTTGTCGTGCCCAAGCGGCTGATGTTTTGGCCACGCTTGAGACAAATATTGCAAATAGCAGTGGTGCGATCTGCTGCACTCGTCTCAAAAAAGGCCCACACCAAAGAACTTTTCTGATAACGTGCAGAGGCAGCGCCCTGCACAGGCGGAGCTCTGCGGTGTTGTACAGTTGCTGTGCTGGCCTCTACCTGGCCTCCAGGGGGCATCCTGCCTCGTTGGACATGTGACGCCGCATCCTCCTCCTCCTCGTCCTCCTCCTCATCCTCTCTCCCTTGAGGCACCCACGTGGAGTCAGTGACCTCATCATCCCCTCCCTCTTCACCACTAGAGCAAACCTGGCAGTAAGCTGCAGCTGGTGGAACTGTACTGCCAGATTCCTCAAGCTGGGTATCGTCATCCGAGCCTTCGAATCGTTGGGCATCCTCCTGGAGCATGTACCCAACACTGTGCTCAAAGAGTTCGGGGGACTCCTCAGGAGGACATGGTGGGTCTAGGGAAGGGGTGGCTGATGATGCTCTGTCAGTACCCTGAGCCTGGGTGAGAGAGGATGAGGAGGATGAGGAGGGCTTGGTCATCCATTCTACCAAGCCTTCAGCATGATGCGGCTCCACATGTCCAGCTGCCGAAAACAAAGACGCGCGTGTCCCATGGCCACGTGCTGATGACGATGCACGACCACGTCCACGTCCACGGCCACGTCCACTAGAAACAGAGCCTGCCTGCCCTGTGTTCTTGGCTCTGCACGCTCTGCCTCCCCTTGGCGGTCTTCCAGCCATTGTAGTCGGTAGTCCTGTGGGTGCTGCTGAGAAGAAAATATAGGAGCTCTGTGTGATGCCACTAACACACTAGAAGTCCTATAGGTGCTTCTGCAAAGAAAATATAGGAGCTCTGTGTGATGCCACTAACACACTAGAAGTCCTGTGGGTGCTGCTGAGAAGAAAATATAGGAGCTCTGTGTGATGCCACTAACACACTAGAAGTCCTGTGGGTGCTGCTGAGAAGAAAATATAGGAGCTCTGTGTGATGCCACTAACACACTAGAAGTCCTATGGGTGCTTCTGCAAAGAAAAAATAGGAGCTCTGTGTGATGCCACTAACACACACTAGAAGTCCTGTGGGTGCTGCTGGGAAGAAAATATAGAAGAAAATATAGGAGCTGTGTGTGTAATGGGACTAACACACTTCAAGTCCTATAGGTGCTTCTGGGAAGAAAATATAGCTCTGTGTGTGTAATGGGACTAACACACTTCAAGTCCTATAGGTGCTTCTGGGAAGAAAATATAGCTCTGTGTGTGTAATGGGACTAACACACTTCAAGTCCTATAGGTGCTTCTGGGAAGAAAATATAGCTCTGTGTGTGTAATGGGACTAACACACTTCAAGTCCTATAGGTGCTTCTGGGAAGAAAAATATAGCTCTGTGTGTGTAATGGGACTAACACACTTCAAGTCCTATAGGTGCTTCTGGGAACAAAATATAGCTCTGTGTGTGTAATGGGACTAACACACTTCAAGTCCTATAGGTGCCTCTGGGAACAAAATATAGGAGCTCTGCCTGCCTGCCACGAACACACTACAAGTCCTATAGGTGCTTCTGGTAACAAAAATATAGGAGCTCTGCCTGCCTGCCACTAACACACTACAAGTCCTATAGGTGCTTCTGGGAAGAAAATATAGCTCTGTGTGTGTAATGGGACTAACACACTTCAAGTCCTATAGGTGCTTCTGGAACAAAATATAGGAGCTCTGCCTGCCTGCCACGAACACACTACAAGTCCTATAGGTGCTTCTGGTAACAAAATATAGGAGCTCTGCCTGCCTGCCACTAACACACTACAAGTCCTATAGGTGCTTCTGGGAAGAAAATATAGCTCTGTGTGTGTAATGGGACTAACACACTTCAAGTCCTATAGGTGCTTCTGGGAAGAAAATATAGCTCTGTGTGTGTGATGGGACTAACACACTTCAAGTCCTATAGGTGCTTCTGGGAAGAAAATATAGCTCTGTGTGTGTGATGGGACTAACACACTTCAAGTCCTATAGGTGCTTCTGGGAAGAAAATATATAGCTCTGTGTGTGTGATGGGACTAACACACTTCAAGTCCTATAGGTGCTTCTGGGAAGAAAATATAGCTCTGTGTGTGTGATGGGACTAACACACTTCAAGTCCTATAGGTGCTTCTGGAAGAAAATATAGCTCTGTGTGTGCAATGGGACTAACACACTTCAAGTCCTATAGGTGCTTCTGGGAAGAAATTATAGCTCTTTGTGTGTAATGGGACTAACACACTTCAAGTCCTATAGGTGCTTCTGGGAAGAAAATATTGCTCTGTGTGTGTGATGGGACTAACACACTTCAAGTCCTATAGGTGCTTCTGGGAAGAAAATATAGCTCTGTGTGTGTAATGGGACTAACACACTTCAAGTCCTATAGGTGCTTCTGGGAAGAAAATATAGCTCTGTGTGTGTAATGGGACTAACACACTTCAAGTCCTATAGGTGCTTCTGGAAGAAAATATAGCTCTGTGTGTGTGATGGGACTAACACACTTCAAGTCCTATAGGTGCTTCTGGGAAGAAATATAGCTCTGTGTGTGTGATGGGACTAACACACTTCAAGTCCTATAGGTGCTTCTGGGAAGAAAATATAGCTCTGTGTGTGTAATGGGACTAACACACTTCAAGTCCTATAGGTGCTTCTGGGAACAAAGTATAGCTCTTTGTGTGTAATGGGACTAACACACTTCAAGTCCTATAGGTGCTTCTGGGAAGAAAATATAGCTCTGTGTGTGTGATGGGACTAACACACTTCAAGTCCTATAGGTGCTTCTGGGAACAAAATATAGCTCTGTGTGTGTAATGGGACTAACACACTACAAGTCCATAGGTGCTTCTGGTAACAAAATATAGGAGCTCTGCCTCTGCCACTAACACACTACAAGTCCTATAGGTGCTTCTGGTAACAAAATATAGGAGCTCTGCCTGCCTGTCACTAACACACTACAAGTCCTATAGGTGCTTCTGGTAACAAAATATAGGAGCTCTGCCTGCCTGCCACTAACACACTACAAGTCCTATAGATGCTTCTGGTAACAAAATATAGGAGCTCTGCCTGCCTGTCACTAACACACTACAAGTCCTATAGGTGCTTCTGGTAACAAAATATAGGAGCTCTGCCTGCCTGCCACTAACACACTACAAGTCCTATAGGTGCTTCTGGTAACAAAATATAGGAGCTCTGCCTGCCTGTCACTAACACACTACAAGTCCTATAGGTGCTTCTGGTAACAAAATATAGGAGCTCTGCCTGCCTGTCACTAACACACTACAAGTCCTATAGGTGCTTCTGGTAACAAAATATAGGAGCTCTGCCTGCCTGCCACGAACACACTACAAGTCCTATAGGTGCTTCTGGTAACAAAATATAGGAGCTCTGCCTGCCTGCCACGAGCACACTACAAGCCCCTCTTTGTCAATCAATCTTTGTAACTGAATCTATCTAACTCAATCTCTGCAAGTGAATCTCTCTCTCTACCTAACTAAATCGAGCAGAGTGTCACAGAAACAGCCTGCTCAATCTGCGCCGGAACAGCATGTGACCGGCGCAGACGGCGTGGCGGCGTTTTATAGGGGGGGGGCGTGTACTACAGCCCCTGAGCTGTAATTGGCTACAGGCGTCCTGCCTGTAGCCAATTATGGCTCTTCGAGTTTCCGGGGCTGTGATTGGCCAAGCATGCGGGGTCACAGTGCATGCTTGGCCATCATCAGCCAGCAATGCACTGCGTCGGCCGCGCCGGCCGCAATGCATTGCGGGGGCCGCTCGCATCACACGAACGTGATGCGAGCGGCCAAAATAGTTCTGGGCTCGCCGAGCGAGCGAACGCCCGGTGCGAACGTGGGTTCGCATCGAGCACCGGGCCCATCCTTAGTGCACACACACACATATGTGTTTGAGCTTTGAGGCACATACCCTAATACACCTGGCTGCACATACCTATGAGCATATCAGATATGGTGCTCAGAGAGCTGGCCCACAGAACTGCCAGGAGTGGAATATAACTGAACAGATACATACATACATGCAGCTGATTACTGTTAATGTATAGCAGTTGAGCATGCTAATCCATCTTAACCCGCAATACTGGGTATGAAGGGAGGGGGTCATAAAGTTGTACTGTAACTGCAGCAGAGAAAAATCAGGCCTCCTTTCCCTGTCCCCCAGGGCTGTGATGTGTGGCGGAGCTGTGTAAGTCTCAGAACTGTGTGGACAGAAATGCAAGTACTTTTGAAGGTAAAAAAAGTTCCCATATATTTATTTTATCTGTAAAGATAGCTGTTTGCCTAAAGTTTTAAACAAGAGGAGAACGTGATTTATAAGCAGAACATGAAAACCTAAATATAGACTAATATATATGTGCAGGCTGATTAGAGCACAGCGCACCCCTAAGTCTATAGAACACAGAGAACCCCACGCCTATGGAGGATACAGTTGTGAAAACAACATTAACAGCCTTCTTTTTCATTATTTTTTTAGAATGATTATAGTACTAGAAGATGTAGACATTGAATGTGAAGTCTTCTGGCAATTGTTGCTTTAAATAGAATGATCATGTCATGAGATTATCATATAATTGCAAATATGGCCGTTAATTAAACATGAACAGTAACAGATCTCCAATAATTATCCGGTGCTGTGGCCATTTATAGAGGTAATGATAGCAGTTTATTCCACTGATGTTTTTTCTTGTTATCTCAAGTAGATAACTCAGAGCTTGTGAACAGACAATACTTTGTTTTAGAACTTCAGCTATGTTCCTCTACGTGGGGGATTAAACAGTTTCTTAAGCCCAGTACACACGTAAACTTGTTTTTTTTTTGTTCAACCCAACAGGCTGTTAGTGCGCCAATCACCCCTACTGTGCCTTTGCATTCTGACAGGGGGCCCCTGTCAGAATGCAAATCCATCCAGACATCAATCCATCCAGTTCAATGTGTGAGTGTGTGTTTATGTCAATACCATTTTCCATCTAAAAGTTTTTTTGAATTTCTACATGCCCTGCTGAGGAAGTTCTAAATCTTCATCACTCTTATGCCCAGTACACACGGTCGGATTTTCTGACGGAAAATGTTCGATGGGAGCTTGTTGTCGGAAATTCCGTCCGTGTGTAGGCTCCATCGGACATTTTCCATCGGAATTTCCGACACACAAAATTAGAGATCTGGACCTCAAATTTTCCGACAACAAATTCCGCTGTCGGAAATTCCGATCGTGTGTACACAATTCTGACGCACAAAGTTCCACGCATGCTCGGAATCAAGCAGAAGAGCCGCACTGGCCATTGAACTTCAATTTTCTCGGCTCGTCATACTTGTACATCACCGCATTCTTGATATTCGGAATTTCCGCCAAGATTTGTGTGACCGTGTGTGACCGTGTGCAAGACAAGTTTGAGCCAACATCCATCGGAAAAAAAACATGGATTTTGTTGGAACATCCTATCGTGTGTACAGGACATTACAGTAAAGAACCCCTTATACAGTTTAAGATTATACCACTGTTGGTCCAACTTCAATGTGTGGCCACGTGTCTTCTTTAGAGACCTAAGATTAAACCATTTTCTTCCATTGCTGGAGTCACCATTCAAAGATTTGTATATTGCAATCATCTCACCTCCCTAAGCGTCCCTTCTCCAGGGAGAATATGTTTAGTATTTTTAGTTTTTCCTCATAACTTAGGTCCTCCAGCCTCTTTAGACTTCTGGACTCTTTGTAGTTCTAGCACATCCTTCCTGAGGATTGGTAACCAGAACTGGATGGCATACTCAAGATATGGCTGAACAAGAGTTTGTAGAGTGGTAGAATTATAGTTTTATCTCTCAAGTAAATACCCTTTTTAATACATGCTAATAGTCTACTGGCCTTACTTGCTGCAGCTTAGCATTGCATGTTATTGCTGAGCCTAAAATCTACTAGGACCCTCAGGACCCTCAGATCTTTTTCCATCCTGCTTATCCTGGCTTTAAGGGTTAATTCCTCTGGAACATGATATATTGGCATTCAAATGATGGCTTGTCTAACCATTGTCTTTAAGCTTTATCACTGCATCCCTCTTATATAACTTTTAGGTCCAAAATTATTGTCACTGGTTTTCTCAGCTTTTGATTGGCTCTGAATTAGATTCTGGAGACATGAAGGCCCATTATTGTATTTCTAGGTTAATGCATTGCCCTTGCTCTTGGCCCACTACAGCCTTACCTACATACAAGGGAGCATAGTTTAAAAGCTGCACAACATAGAATTAGCAGGATAGACAGACACTAAGAGGTCTATTTATTGAAAATATGGGGACATTTTTTTATGGCCTTACAAAAGCTTGTGACATACATCCAGATTTTAATTTTTTTGATTAAACAGACCCCCCCCCCCCCGGTATTTGTTATGTATGTCTATCTATAGCAGCTTTGTGGTTAACACTTCTGTCTTGCAGCAGTGCCATGTGCATTCGTTTCCGTCCGAACGCATTTTCATCTGAATTTCGGGTATTTTCGTTATCGTTTTATCAAACGATAACGAATGGGCAGAATCCAAAAACTGAAAGATCCGACATAAACAAATGCTTTATTTTCATTGTGACAACAGTTCGATATAGGCCGCGTACACACGAAGGGACATTACTTTCTGAGCCACTGACCTGCAGCAAGTTTTCAGCCAGTTAAGTTAGAATGCACGGTCTGTGTATTTGTTAAAGGGGTGTTAAGGGATCAGATTACTGAAGCCAGAGAATTAGCAGGATAGACAGACACTAAGAGGTCTATTTATTGAAAATTTGGGGAAAGGGGGGCCGTGCGACCCCAAAATGTCCCATGTTGATGCAAGGGCCTTTCCCGACCTAGCCGTTGGTTGTCGGGGTCTGCGGGCGGGGGCTATTAAGTTTTCCCCCATCCCGGCCCCCCACCCTAGGTTATATGTATCCATTCTAGTGTAAAATGTACAAATGCTCCTCCGCTCTCTTCTGTATTTTCTGGGGTCTCGATCCGCCTTCGGGGGTCTTCCGGGGGTCTCATTCTCTCTGCCCGGAATGCTTGTGCCGAGAGGATGCTGGGACTGTGACATCGCAAGGGGGCGGGTCACCATGTGACATGAACATGTGACCCTGTCCCCCATGTCCCTATATAAGTCCCAGCGCAGAGCGGCACAGGCATTCCGGGCAGAGAGAGCGTCGGGTCAACATCGGAAGAAGAAGAAGAAGAACAAGAAGAAGGATGAGAAGAACGGATGAGAAGAAGAAGGCGCCGGCGGCGCGGAAGACGACGACCGCCGCAAGAACATAAGAGACCCCCGGAAGACCCCCCGAAGGCGGATCGAGACCCCCAGACGACGGCGGCGACGACGAAGAAGGTAGCCGGACTCCTCCGTTCGTGAAAGAGCTAGGTAAAAGAGCAGAAGAGAGTGGAGGAGTCCGGCGAGAAGACCCCCCAAGACGGAAGAAGACCCCCGGAGCAGTGCAATAAAATATTTTTTTTCAAAAGTGTGTGTGTTTTTTGTACTTTACATTTTACACCTTAGGTGAATGGGTAGGGGTACATCTGTATTTTCCTCATTGAGGTATTCCAGCGGATAATCCCTCGGAATCAGGTTAGCGTAGGACGTTACTGCCGCCAGCGCCTAGCTCCGTGACCTGGCATGGATTTAAAGGGACTCCCCCACGCCGAAAAAACAGCGTGGGGGTTCCCCCCAAATCCATGTCAGACCTCATCCGAGCACGCAGCCTGGCAGGCCAGGAAAGGGGTGGGGACGAACGAGCGCCCCCCCCTCCTGAGCCGTACCAGGCCGCGTGCCCTTGGGGGGTATACCATATTATGGCCACTAGATGGGGGGTCACGACAATCATAGGAAATAAACCTATTTGCCCGGACTAAATATGGGGACAGGGTTTTTGGTGACCCCGCCTTACACAAAGCTTGTGACATATATCCATGATTTGTCCCTAATAAGTTTTTCAACATCGATTAAAGAAGAAGGCAGACCCCCCAAGAACCCCCCCCCCCGAAGGCGGATCGAGTATGGCGGCGACGACGAAGAAGGTAGTTATGTATGAGCTAGGTCTATCTATAGCAGAAGACTTTGTGGTTAACACATTCTGGTGAATCTCGTACCCCATACTCATTCATGCCATGTGCATTATTAAAGGGGGCTCCCAGATTCCGTCCCCCGAATTGCAAGAGGCCCTTTTCATCTGAAAGGTTTCGGGTATTTTCGGCACACCCCATTTGATCGCGGCCTGGTTCAGGAGGGGGGGGCGCTCGTTCAAACGATATGAGGGTCTGAATGTGCAGAATCTTTAAATCCATGCCGCTTAAGATCCGACATTTACTGCCTACGCTACAAATGCTTTATTTCATTGTGGGCACCGTTCATTTTCAAAAGTCCCGTTCGATATAGATCCGGCGTGTGTGGGCAAGTCCACACGCTTCCAGACGGACCTATGGAAAGTCGCTGTCCGCTGGACAAAAAAGTCCGCGTGTGTACGCGGCAATAGATAGGAGATTCGACATGACGCTGACAATAGCGATCTGTGTCCATCGAACTGGTGGTCGAATGTGCCTAACCTTAGCTCTATTAGTCCAAGATTATTCTACATAGAGAGAAAAGATTTGACATGAAGATTCGACGAAGCAGGCGCCGTGAGCAGACATTTATGGTCAAATGCTCCGCCCACAGGCTATAGAGGAATTCTATTGTTGGTTGATTAGTAATAATAATTAATACATATAATTATTACTAGTATCATACAACATTAGAATTCTACTATAGCTTGTAGGCGAAACATTCGACCAGAAATGTACGATTGCGGCGTCGTACAGTTTAGCTGCTCCGTCAAATCTTCTTAGAACAATCGACAGGCACCATAAGCCTTCAATGACAGATTCAACCTTAATTATTTTGGATTTTCGGACGAATGCATTTTTTAACGAAACAATAAATAAAAACAAATTTCGGAAGTAACTAAATTAATTTATCGGAGGAAAACGAAATTGCGAAACAAAATATTTCAGTGTGCACATGTCTATGCAGCACTAGGGTCCTTGTTTCAGGACACAACACCAGCCTGGAGTTTGCATGTTCTCCCTTTGCTTGCGTGGATTGCTTTCCATATTTCAAAGACATCCTGGGAGGTTCATTTTAATCTATTTAGATAGGAGGCTAATCCTATCTAATTTGGCCCTAGTATGTATATGTATGCATATGAGACAAGGACCTTAGATTGTAAGCTCCTTGGGGCAGGGACTGCTATGAACGTACAATATGTAAAGCGCTGTGTAAATTGTCTGCCCTATAGAAATACCTATAATATATAATATAGAATTCCTTCATTAGCCCCTAAGTTGTACCTAAGTGTGGCAGTTCTAGTATTTTTCCTCTAATCCATGTCAGAATGCAGTTTACAGGCTTCACCTTGCAGCAAGTATATCTGAGATCAGTACATAGCACTGTCAAGAACAGCGATATTGTTAAGAATTTCTGAATTTTATTGTAGCTGCGGATCTAAAACATTCAGATAGATGGGTCAGGCTTCTCTTATTTGTCATCGGGTTCAAAGTTTCTATGCTCACCTGACTTCTTTGCCCTACAACATGTCACTCATTCATCATCTATCACCTCTTGCTGTCTGTGCGCACTGTTTGCCGCGTCCTATCCGTCTATCTCTGCCATTTCACAAGGCTGAGCTCTGCGCTAACACGTTTAATCAAGAAGTTCTTTGATATCAAAAATAAACACTAACTAGAAGGTGAAACTGTCAGATTCCATCAATCTTGGTGGGAGAAAAAGCAGAGAAGAGCACAAACACAGGAGTCTCCAACACCTCTAGTAATTGCACTGGTGTTTATTGATAGCTGCATCAATTTGGCCCTGTCGGGGGTTGATTTCCCTTCCTGCTATGACTGACTGAGTGCTTGATGTACATGGCTGGACATTGTGCAGCAATTAACTGGGAGATAACTTGAGTACATAATAACACTGTTTATGAAAATTGCTTGCCGCTGTCACTCCCACTCACAAACAAATACGGCTTAATAAAAAGACTAATTAACAGGAGTAAAATATTATTTGTATAATATTTTCCAACTGTAAATGGAAAAAAAGATATATTTGTGTAGTAGCATTCAGGGTCAGCACATCTAGAAAACCTTGGTAAATTTCCGTTGCAGTCTGTTGTTTGCGGGAGTGGTACTTGCCCTAATCTTTTCCAGCCAATCCAGCACAGGCAACAAAAAAAATAGAAAGCGGGCAGTCTCGGGCTGATGGGGTATTTGCCACTTAGTGAAGGAGAACCATACTTCATGGTTACCTAGGCACATATAAATGATGACATCCTTTAGTGCAAGTTCTGCCCCTTGTATCATGGGATTATTTTAGTAAACATGAATGTTAGAATGTGCTTAAAAAAAGGCAGCACGGGGGTCTACTTTATATGCAAAGGTATTTTTCAACTGGGCAGACATATAATACATCTATAAACGATTGAACTGTTGTATGTACTTGTATGACATTACATGTATATATAATTATTATATTTTGTATCAACTTTATAGATTGTTCGTATTTTTATCGAAGCCTTTCAGCCCTCTCCTTTTTTACCCTGAAGAAGACTCTCACTTTACATGTCGAAACGCGTTGGTTTCTATCTAGCTAGTCTGAAACTGCACTTGGAAGCAGTGCCGGGACAAGGTCATCCAGTGCCCAGGGCAAAGATGCCCAACTGCGCCCTCCTTTCCCTTAGGGTTAGGCTCAGGGTGCCCTCTACCCCTGCAATATACCATTGCGCCAGGGGAAGCCGCCCCTCCTGCCCACCCCTTGTCCCGGCCCTGCTTGGAAGTAAAGTCACTGTAGATCTGAGGGGGTCATGCAAGGAAAATAAAAAACAGCATTTTAGCTTGCACATGATTGGATGATAAAATCAGCACAGCTTCCACTCATTTCACTTCTACCCCTTAGATTCAGAGCGACTGCACTTTCAAGTGCACTTGCAGTGCAAAGTGAATTTGCCTTTCGTAAATAACCCCCTATGTGTTTTATGATATGATGTTAATGAATAAAAATTTTACTTTTTACTAAATATTTTTCTCTGAGTGTTCATGGTCCTTTAAAGTCCCGCCTTTTGAGGAACTTTTCTTTTACATGTTGTACAAGGAATGTGGACCTTAACCTCGTTTTTCCCATACAATTAGTCCTATCCACCTTTTGTCCCTTGTATCATGGGATTATTTTAGTAAACATGAATGTTAGAATGTGCTAAAAAAAAAAAAAGGCAGCAGGGGGGTCTACTTTATATGCAAAGGTATTTTTCAACTGGGCAGACAACCAAGCAAAAGCAAAGAGGAATTGTTTAATGCTTTCTAAAAAAAGAAAAACCTAAAAAGTTTCCAAATGGATTTTGTGAATAACAGCAACCCTCAGCAAACAAAAACATGTCAGATACTGTCATTGAGTAATCCCATAAGTTGTGGATCGATGGTGCTGGAACCTTAAGTAGATCTACTTTGGTACCATTTGAAGTATTTGACAGAAATGTAATGGTGATATCCCAGTGGGGTGTTAAGTGATGGGTGTGCTGCTCTTATGAACTGAAGAACTAGAACAGGCCTCAGACAGTGGCCTGAAGAAATGATGCATGAGTGTGAAAATTGAAGAGCCTCACTGAGTCCGAAATTAGATTTTATTCCAAACATGTGACAGCCAATGTGTTTTGAGGGCCACACATTGTCCCCGTAGAATGGTGGCCTTAGACTGTAGAAATAATGTGTGAGGCTGGGTTCACACATGTCTGGCCGCCACTTGCAGCCTGGAGTCTGGTGCGATTTTGATCACTGGTTCAGGTGCAATTTTTTACTTGAATACGCACCTAAACCAGACCTAAAATCGCACACAACCCTTTTTCGAAATGGACTGCAGCTTCCCCAAGACATTTGTCAACCAGCTCCATTGAAAGACGGTCCAATTTACATTATGTGAATCGGATGCAGTTAAAAATAAGTCACAAGACTGCTATATACTGCTGATGGG
Organism: Lithobates sylvaticus; assembly: GCA_028564925.1. NCBI lineage: Eukaryota > Metazoa > Chordata > Amphibia > Anura > Ranidae > Lithobates > Lithobates sylvaticus. The sequence continues at coordinate 122,142,855 of CM053029.1, read as the reverse complement.
AAAAGGTATTTAGCAGTTTATATTTACAAAAAAAATGCATTTCAATGTTCTGTGTACTGTGGGAGACCAGATATAGTGAATGCAGGGTCCAGGGTTTAGTAACACTTTCAACTCCGGTGACTCAAGGGTACAGGTGGCTAGGGAGCCCATCCATCGGCTTTGTAGCATACACTAGAAAGGGAGAAACACCGCTACACAGGTACCCAGACCCAAAAAGCAAGTAAACATAACTCCACCCAGGCCATGGCCCGATGCATTTCACCACAGGGCTTAGACCCCTTTCACACTGTGCCGCCTAGGACCCCGCCTTTTTAGCGCCGATTTACCGTAGTTTTAGCGGCACTATTCGGCCATTAGCGGGGCGGTTTTAACCCCCCGCTAGTGGCCGAAAAGGGGTTAAATATGCCACAGCAGCGTTTTGCTTGTGGTATAGCAGTGCTGCCCCATTGATTTCAATGGGGAGGAGCGGTAGAGGAGTGGTGAGTTCACCGCTCCAAAGAAGCTGCTGGCAGGACTTTTTCTGATGCCCTGAATGAAGCAGCTGTTTTAGGGCGGTTTGCATGCACTATTTTTAACGCTATAGCGCCTCCAAAACGCCCCAGCGTGAAAGGGGTCTTAATTATGGAGATCTGGCCTGGTTGGAGTCAGGCTGAAGCTGTCTTGTTGATTCACCTTTCAGGCCGGGTTGCTGTGCACAAGTGTTTCTACCTTTTTGTGCTGTGAACACTTAGGCTGCATTCACACCTGAGCGTTTTGTCGCCTGAAGCCTGAAGCTACAAAACGCTAGAGGTGAAAAAATACATTATTCTCTATGGAGATGGTTCACATCTCTACTCCAAAACGCCTGAAGCCCTACGCCTGAAGCTCAAACAAGTTCCGGACCCTTTTTTGTTGCGCAAATCGGGCAGATTTGGTCGTTTTTATTCTTTTTACATTGGTGACCTTTTAAAAATAAACAAAATAAGAAAAAATACATCACATTATGTAGATATTGGAGCTTGCTGCTGCTCATCTCTAATGCCCCGTACACACGGTCGGAAATTCCGACGGAAAATGTCCGATCAGACCATGTGTGGTCTCCATCGGACTTTTTCCGTCGGAATTTCCGACAGAAAAAATTTGAGATCCTGCTCTCAAATTTTCCGACAACAAAATCCGATCTGACTTTTTCCGATCGCGTGTAGAGAATTCCGACGGACAAAGTGCCACGCATGCTCAGATCAAATTAGGAGACCAAACCTATTGGCTACTAGCCTCTACGTAGTTCCGTCGTACGCAACGAACGTCACCACGTTCAGAATGATCGAATTTTCTGACAACTTTGTCCGACCGTGTGTATGCAACACCAGTGTCGGAGAAAATCCGTCTGAAAAAATCTGACGGATTTTGTGGTCGGAATCTCCGACCGTGTGTACGGGGCATAACACTGCTGCCCTATGCAGTGGCTCATGAATGCTTTAAGGTAAATACAACCCAGGGGTGAGGTAGTTTGATTGTCAGTTCTGCTGCCCATTCAAGCATATATAAGGCCAATGAAGCCTGGCAAAGATTTATAATGTATTAAAATGTAAGTTTACTTGTTTTTATGCCCTTGTCTTTTCATTATGCTATAGGCCTGGAGCTACAAAATATAATGGGTAAAGGGATGGGATCCTGTATACTAAATCCAGGTGCAGTGTGTACATTTATTCTATTATGGAGGTGAACATTTTTTTTCATCTTTATTTACTGACAGAACATTTTTTTGGAATGCAGCTGCATCTGGCACATTTAAATGAATGTTAAATTGACCTCCTTAAATATCCGAATGATTCACTCCTACACAACTGACTCCAGATGTGTCCAATGAACCTCATCCATTTATTTCTATTAGTAGCAATATTGTAAGAGTCGGTAAACATGGTCCCCTATTAAATGCTAATGCCTGTATAGTATGAGGGTCAGTGAACTCTTGTTGTGTCAATGGCTACAAGACTGAAGCTCCTTGTGGATGTACATTCATTAAAGTTAATAGAATTTGCACTGCTTGAATACACAGCATGCCCTACCTTTAGCTATAGGGAACTATCTTGCAGAACAGCCTGGTGGCAGAATGGACAAGGTCAATGCCTAACTCATGAGAGATCTTGGGTTATCATGACTGTGGTGACATCTAAATGGATTGTATATTATGTCCATAATAAATAGCCCTTAGATTTAATTATTTAATTATTTTTTACATAATAATGATAAGCCTACAATTGTACCAGGCCTTAAAGCGAAGCTCCACCCGATTTAAACATATAATCTAAAATGTATATAATAACTTTCAGCTATCCAAATGGTAAGTTTTTTATTTTTTTACAGTACCTTTTTTTTTTCTGCTGACATGCTGGACTTCCTGTGTATGTGATCGCAGATATGGGTGGGGATATTGTGGCTATTTCGCAATATCCGCTATCGGCACTGTCTCCTGGGAGCTTTTGTCATAGTTCCCAGGAGTTATCTCGAGATTTAGAAACCGCACGTGACGTCAATACGACAGTCACGTTTGGAGGCCGTTTCCAAAACCAGCCAGGTTGCCATTTCAATGGGGCTGGACTTCCGACGACGCCGCCTGTTTCGATGGCAACCTGAGCTGTTGTCTGCTCTCCGAATTTAAGTCACTGCACATGCGCGAGATCGGAGATACAGCGCGCAGTGCATGCTGGGACTAAAGTGACACTGTATCCCGGAAGAGGATGCCTGTGGGCTTCACATGCCCACAGGCAAGATAAAAACCATCGAACAGACGCTATATAACTTCATTTATATAGCTAAAATCGATATGGTAAAGACTTATAAAATGGGACAAGTGAGTACTAATTATGATTAATTTAATCAATGTCATTGCATTTAAAAAAAAAAAAAAGATTTAGGCAGTGGAGCTCCGCTTTAACATGGAACACCATTTAAAATTTAATTAACAACTTACTTTAGGAAAGATATGCCATTTTTTTTTTAATATCCTTAAATATAGACATGTGAAATCAATCAACCTAATGCACAGAAAAAAATGAAATCCGTGTATCATACATTTTATAGAGATCAATTCATGATAGGGCTAGATAAAATAATTAACAAGTGGAAAGTTTAGCCTTAAAGTAGAACAATATGCAAAACTTTTTTTTCTTTCTTTTTGAATAGAGTTAAGGAGGGTTATAACCCCTGTCTGGGTTTTTTTTTTTGCCATCTGTGTCCTGTTGCAGATATTTCCCTTTTTGTCCCAAACAGGAAGTGAAAGAAAATCCCTGCAAATAAAGGGAATTTCTTGGGGACCCCCAGGCCACCAGACCTAGTGTCCCCATTGAAAGATTTCTCCTCTATTATTTTTCTGGAGCCAACCCAAAATGTGTGATTTTCTTTCAGTTTCAATTTCAATCATAAGGGTAAGCAGGACAAATATGGAGGGTGAATCTCCCTAATGGGGGCACGGACAGCAATAAAAACTGAAATGTGTTCTAATCCCTCCCTGCTCTATCCAAAACTAAAAAAAAAGTTTTGCTTTTAGTTATGCGTTAAAGGGTATATGAACTCCAACAATGCTTTTACCTTATTTGCTCCCTTTTGGGCTGTTAAATATAGCATTGAAAGTGTTGTTATAGCTATTCAAATACAAGTTGATCCTCTCTGAAATCCAGAGCTGGCCTGTGTTGTTTTCATCCTGTCTGTTATTTCAAATGCCGCATACACACGAGCGGATTTTCCACCCGAAATATCTTGGATGTTTTTTCTTGGAATTCTGCCAGCAAAAGACTGATGGAGCATACACACGATCGCATTTTCCGACCAAAAGCTCACATCGGTCTTTTACTGGTGGCATTTCGTTACATCGTGTGTACGCGGCAAAATTGTTCCCTCAAATTGTTTTCCTTGGACTACAGAACACCTTCCATCTATGTTCTGAAGATAAGAATAAGGGAGTGTTCTGTAGTAGAGAAAAAAAAAAGCTGGACAGGGATGACAACATTCATTGTGATTTCAGTGGAGCAGAGGCAGTTTATTTTCAGCCCAAAACAGGAAATAAATAGTTGAATTTGTTTGACAGGTTTAACAGGAATTTTTCGATGGATGAAGATTACAATAAATCCAGGAGCCAGCAGCACAAGGGCCCAATTGAATTAATAGTAAGCCATGGTTCCTGTGCTGATTTTGTTTTGTTTTTTTGTTTTTTTCTAATCTTAGGCTGTACCTAAATAAAATTGATATCCATTTTTTCCCACAAGTAGAGCTTTCTTTTGGTGGTATTTGATCACCTCTGCGGTTTTTATTTTTTGCGCTATAAACAAAAAAAGACTGACAATTTTGAAAAAAAAAAACAATATTTTTTACTTTCTGCTATAATACATATCCAAAAAAATAATTTTTAAAAATCTAATATCTTCATCAATTTAGGCCAATATGTATTCTTTTTTTTTTTCACAAATATTCTTCTATATCTTTTTGGTAAAACAAATCCCAAAAAAGCTTATATTGATTGGTTTGCCCAAAAGTTATAGTGTCTACAAACTATGGGATAGAGTTATGGTCTTTTAATTTTTTTTATTGTTTTTACTAGTAATAGCGACAATCAGCGATTTTTAGTTGGACTGCAACATTGTGGCGGACAAATCTGACAATAAGTGACACTTTTTGGAGACCAGTAACACCAATACAGTGCTGAGAAAAAGGCACTGTTACTGTATAAATGACACTGGCAGGGAAGGGGTTAACATCAGGGGCGATCAAAGGGTTAAATGTGTTCCCTGGGAGTGTTTTCTAAAGCCTCGTACACACGATCGGACTTCAAACAAACTTTTCCGTGGACTTCTGTCCAAAGGGCGTTGGCCGTGAACTTGTATTGCATACACACGGCAGGACTTTTTCAGCCAACTTTCACCAAATCACGTGTTTTTTCTGCTCTTTACCGCCACCCTTTGGTCAACTTCTGTATTGTTGTCTGATCTTTTGCATTGGTTCTGAGCATGCGTGTTTGTACTTTGGACTTAAGTCCGATGGTTTTCTGTACACACGATCGGACTTTGCTCCATTGGACTCTTGTTGCCGAAAAGTTTGTCTGTTTGCAGAGCGAACTTTTGTCCGATGAAAACCGAAAAAGTTTGTCCGATGGAGCGTACACACGGTCGGATGTTGCCTTAAAACAGCTAATTTGCATGTTTGTTGTCAAAAAGTCAGATAGTGTGCCTTTACTGTGTGGGGGATGGACTGACAGAAAGAACACACAGATCCCTGTTCATAGTTACATAGTTAGTAAGGCTGAATAAAGACACCAGTCCAACCTGAGTGAGCACCCACAATTGTCCCCATCACTGCACACTGCGTCCCATCAAGATGCCCATCCACTATATTATTATTTTTTTATATATTTAAGGTACCCATGTAGCGCCATCAATCTACGCAGCGCTCCACACACACCCACACCAGTCCCCACCCCCCAAGGGGTCCACAACTCACACCGGGCCAATTTTGGACAGAAGCCAATTAACCTAACAGCATGTCTTTGGAGTGTGGGAGGAAACCCAGAGGAAACCCACGCAGGCACAGGGAGAACATGCAAACTCCAGGCCGGTAGTGTTGTGGTTCGAACCAGCGACCCTTTTTACTGCTAGGCAAGAGTGCTACCCACTACACCACTGTGCTGCCCTGCTTACAAGGAACAGAAGATCTCTGTGTACTTCCCAGTCAGAACGGGAATCTGCCTTGTTTACATAGGCAGATCCCCGTTCTGCCTCTATGCAGAGCGATCATGGGTGGCTGGTGGACATTGGGTCCTCTGGTCCTTTGGCTCCCCCTCTGTGCAGTGGTGGGTGGTCTTTAAGAGGTTAATGCAAACAGAGTAAGTACCTGAATCTGACTTGGAATCAGCTTCTTGCAGTTCATGTACAGCAGAGCATAGAGACCTAAATTCTTGCTCAATTTTATTATTTTATTGCTCAATTTTATTATAGATAATAGGAAGCTGATGATAGACAAAAGCCCAAGTTTTGTACTTGTTTTCCCTCCAGCTTTAATGACTTGGCCTCACAGTGCTTGTATGCCATTTCATAATATAGTGTTCCGTACTCATGAAGGGTGTCAGCCTTACACAAAGCTGACAGATGGAAGACACTTAGCATTGGGCACATGAATGTTATGCTCGCTGTAAAAGTTACAGCTACACTTCAGAGATGTCATTCCGTAATGGCTGGCATTTCTAACTTTGCACAGAACACACTCTACTGCTACTGCTGGAAAAAGGCGAGATTTATGAATCTCCTAAGTAATGGATAGAATTACATGGAATAATATCATAACTTTATACAATAAATGACTTATTACATAAAAATAAGAATGCCATTGGATACCTTTTAGAAACAAACCAGTTGGTTTGCACTGCTTGCCAACTCAATCCAAATGGTGGACAATGATGCATTTCATGAATACTGTCAATAGCATTCACAATGTGGTAGTTCTAATAAATTGTAGAAATAAATTGTGGAAGTAAAATGGAAATATGAGCAAAATAATAAAAGGACTTACTGCATACATTATATGATGCAGTCTGTCACTAGCATTAACATCAGATTTTGTTCTTGTCCCCAGTAACAGAGATTTATTACCTGTAGATTCTGACGGTAGATCTGTTATTTATTTTTTTAACTAACTCAACAGGATGACAACACTGTTCATTTTGCAGTGAAATCACATAGCAGCATTGTCACCCTGTGAGACAGGGTAGGGTTTAATTTCTTCCTTGATTAAGTGGTTTGCGATGTGTTGTTAATGGGAATTTCTTTTAGCACTCTCTTTTTTTTTTTCTGCAAATAAAATAATACAGAACAAAATTTCTCAGTTTAACTATTACCATTTCATACACATGTTGTATTGAGCAAGCTGAGTAAGTGAGCTGTCCAAGGTGCTGAATATACCCGGATGTGAGCATGCCTAGAGGAACATAGCCAGATCATTCTAATGCCCTGTACACACAAAAGGGTTTTCCAACAACAAAATCCATGTTATTTTTTCTGACGGATCCACACACAGATCCACGGCCCTGCTCAGTTACTGGGCAATCGCGGGTGCCCAGTCTTGCATGCACACGGTCACACAAAGTCGGTTGGAAATTCCGAACGCCAAGAACGCGGTGACGTACAACACGTACGACGAGCCGAGAAAAATTAAGTTCAATAGCCAGTGCTGCTTTTCTGCTTGATTCCGAGCATGCGTGGACTTTGTGCGTCGGAATTGTGTAAACACGATTGGAATTTATGACAATGGATTTTGTTGTCGGAAAATTTGTGAACCAGCTCTCAAATTTTGTGTGTTGGAAATTCCGATGGAAAATGTCTGCTGGAGCCTACACACGGTCGGAATTTCTAACAACAAGCTCCTATTAAACATTTTCCGTCGGAAAATCCTATCGTGGGCATAACAATACTTTTCTGCTGAAAAGGTTCAAGGTCTTTTGAGATCTTGAAAGTTATCATACAACACAGTGTGATGCTTTTACTTTCATATTTTTAAATGTATTATGTACTGTCTGTTTATCTGTAGGTGTACTGATTTTGGTTCCTCGGAGATGTACTGGTGTACCCATGTGAAATAATGAAACACATTTGTTTAAATTTTTTATGTGTTTTTTATCTTCTTAACCATTTGCCTACCAGACACGAACACCCCCTTCCTGCCCAAGCCTTTTTTCAGCTTTCAACGCTGTTGCACTTTGGCAACTGTGCGATCATGCAACGCTGTACCCAAATGACATTTTTATAATTTTTTCCCCACAAATAGAGCTTTCTATTGGTGGTATTTGATCACCTCTGTGGTTTTTATTCCTTGTGCTATAAACAAAAGAAGAGGGACAAGTTTTAAAAAACACAATATTTTTTACTTTTTGCTATAATAAATATCCAATTTTTTTTTTAAAACAATTTTTTTCCTCGGTTTAGGCCGATATGTATTCTTCTGCATATTTTTGATAAATAAGCATATATTGATTGGTTTGCGCAAAGGTTATAGCGTCTACAAAATAGGGGATAGATTTATAGCATTTTTATTATTATTTTTTTTTTTTTTTTTTACTAGTAATGGCAGTGATCTGTGATTTTTATCGTGACTGCGATATTGCAGCGGACATATTGGAGACTTTTGACACATTTTTGGGACCATTCACATTTATACAGCGATCCGTGCTATGAAAAAGCATTGATTACTGTGTAAATGTGACTGGCAGGGAAGGGGTTAACACTAGGGGGTGATCGAGGGGTTAAATGTGTGTCCTGGGAGTGATTATAACTGTGGGGGGAGGGGACTGACTGGGGGAGGTGACCGATCGGTCTCCTCTCCTCTGACAGGACATGGATCTGTGTGTCTTCACACACAGATCCACGGTCCTGCTCAGTTACTGGGCAATCGCGGGTGCCCGGCGGACATCGCGCATCGGTTCCCCAGCGACGTGGCGCGCGTGCGCGCCCCCTAGTGGCCCACGAAGGATATCACGTCATATGACGGCAGCCCAGAATGAGAGCTGCCTCGTCCCGCCATCATATGATAGTGGGTGGGCAGCTAGTGGTTAAAGGATCAGTCCACCTAAAAGTGATATTTTAGTAAATGGAGAATCATGATAGGCTGGGTAAATGGCCCAGATACTCCTAAATGTGGTGACACGGTGGTTAGCACTTCTGCCTGGCAGAACTAGGGTCATTGGTTTGAATCCCAACCATGGCACGACCTGCCTGGAGGTTGAATGTTTCCTCTCACATTCCAAAGACATGCTGGTAGGTTAATTAAATCCTGTCTACATCAGCCCAGTTTGTGTATGGATAAATGTGAGTTAGGGATCTTAGATTGTAAGCCCTGAGGGCAGGGGCTAATGCAAATGCACGATATAAAGTATAAGTAAAGATCTGCATTAATTGTCAGTACTATATACTGTAAATATTAATAAAGAGTGAGAGTGTTATAATCCCTGACTCTGGTCCAGTCCGCCTGGGTGTTGGGTGTTCCTATTGAAGCCAAGATATTATTGGATATATTAATCATAAATATGTTCTGTTGTAAATGCATTCTACAATTACTAGGCAGGTGCAAATCATGTACCTATTGTACTTTGATAGAGGGGAAAGATATCACCTGATTTTACCCAGCAAGAAAAAAAAAAAAAAATACCCGGCTAATGCATCTTTCCCCAACTTCCTCTAACCTGAGTTCTATTGTCATGGTCATCCTGCCACTACCTAAGTATGATTTTCACCTCCCACTTAGTCCCAATTCACACCTTTGCTTGCATATTTCCCTTTGTAACGCATATAGAATCCTATTGATTTAAATGATGTTTGTCCACATTTAATTGCTTTAATTGCTTTTTTTTTTTAAAGCAGAATCAAGATTTTTTGGCCATAGAAACTTAAATAGGGGTGCTTTCAAAAATGCACACAAATGTGTTACATAAGTTTATAATTGTATGATATAGTTTATAAATAAAATCTATGGGGCCAAAAACTCCCAATCCTGCCTCAAAGAAACTCTAGTATAGTACATTGCTCCAAAAAAACACGAAAAAACATGCAAAAACACCAAAAAAGCTTCAAAATCACCTGAATACACAACTCTCAAATGTGAATGGGGTCAAGGTCATTACCCACAGCATAAGCATAAGTATATTTAGGCAGATTTCACACTGTATATGTATTTTTGCTGCGTTTCCAGTGCTTTTGCACCTGTGAAAAAAAGACATGTGATTCAACAAAAAAACACATCAAAAGCACGAGCGTGAGTTTTTGATGTGTATTTTCTGTGTTTTTGATGTGTTTTGCATTAATTTCATTTAGCGAGGTGCGTTTTTTTTGCATTTTCTTTTACCAGACCAAACATACACAAAAAATGTAGTAGGCAGGACTTCTAAAAACACAACTGACCTGCAACTGACTGGTGTGAAGAGTTTTATAGGATTTAAAAGTCATGCGTTTTTCTTCTGCTTTTGGTAAGGCAAAAACAGATGAAGAACTGGTCAGTGTGAATGAGCCCTATACAGTAATCAATAATCAATACTATTTGCAGAGAAGAACAAGAGTCACGGGGTGTGCTGCAGTACGATGTTCCTGGGTGGATGTAGATGCTCTTGCAAGCACTCTAACCTAAATTTGTATTTAAACCTGTACATCTGTGCCGCTAATGGAAAATATGTACATATGTTGTCACCTAGATGAGTGACAGGTAACATAACATCTGGATCAGCGTCTAATCCAAGTTAGTTTTCTGCATTTTAATATTTTAGAAAGCCTATGGGGGTCCACTAGCTTTATGCTGTCCCTAGGCCCACTTATGTGAATGACACCCCTACATATACGTATACAGGGGTTTATTTACTAAAGCTGGAGAGTGCAAAATCTGGTGCATCTGTTCATGGTAGCCAATCAGCTTCTAACTTCAGCTTTCTTAATTAAGCTTTTACACAAAATCCTGGAAGCTGATTGGTTTCTATGCAGAGCTGCACCAGATTTTGCACTCTCCAGTTTTAGTAAATCAACGGCACAATGACAATATATAGATGTGCATTTCGTTCTTATAAAGCATTGAGCGTTTATATTCACATTCTCATTCACAACCCCAGTTTATGAGATGCCACATAGGGGTTAATACTAAGCAACTGTTCGCTTCAGCTTATAATAGCACCCACCGTGTGTTCTACATTTTTTGGGACAAGCTGTGTGTGAAGTGGCGCTTCTAGCGCTTGTTCCGCTCCACTAGCTGTCAGTCTCCTACAGCCTAATGAGTTCATTCAGATATTTCACACTTCAGAATATGTTGGCTTCAGTCATTACTGCACAACTAAGAGGAGAGAGAGGGCAGGGGAGAATAGAGAGTGGGTGTCCTGTGTGACAGTGTGTGAATCACAGTGACATGTGGCCTTTTACAGAAAGATCAGCATTGAGCATTCTCAATGGGTTTCCACTTCTTATACTTATAGTGCACTACAGGAAAGAGGGGTCTGCCCAGGCATCAGTACAGTACACAGGGGATCTGACAATGCCTATACACATATCAAACAGGCCTGACACTAACATCACTAACAGGAGTGACACTAACACCACTAACAGGAGTGACACTAACATCACTAACAGGAGTGACACTAACATCACTAACAGGAGTGACACTAACATCACTAACAGGAGTGACACTAACATCACTAACAGGAGTGACACTAACATCACTAACAGGAGTGACACTAACATCACTAACAGGAGTGACACTAACATGAGTGACACTAACATCACTAACAGGAGTGACACTAACATCACTAACAGGAGTGACACTAACATGAGTGACACTAACATCACTAACAGGAGTGACACTAACACCACTAACAGGAGTGACACTAACATCACTAACAGGAGTGACACTAACATCACTAACAGGAGTGACACTAACATCACTAACAGGAGTGACACTAACATCACTAACAGGAGTGACACTAACATCACTAACAGGAGTGACACTAACATGAGTGACACTAACATCACTAACAGGCCTGACACTAACATCACTAACAAGAGTGACACTAACATCACTAACAGGCCTGATGCTAACATCACTAACAGGAGTGACACTAACATCACTAACAGGCCTGATACTAACATCACTAACAGGAGTGACACTAACATCACTAACAGGAGTGACACTAACATCACTAACAGGCCTGACACTAACATCACTAACAGGAGTGACACTAACATCACTAACAGGAGTGACACTAACATCACTAACAGGAGTGACACTAACAGGCCTGACACTAACATCACTAACAGGAGTGACACTAACATCACTAACAGGAGTGACACTAACAGGCCTGACACTAACATCACTAACATGAGTGACACTAACATCACTAACAGTCCTGACACTAACATCACTAACAGGAGTGACACTAACAGGAGTGACACTAACATCACTAACAGGCCTGACACTAACATCACTAACAGGAGTGACACTAACATCACTAACAGGAGTGACACTAACATCACTAACAGGAGTGACACTAACATCACTAACAGGAGTGACACTAACAGGCCTGACACTAACATCACTTAAACGAGTGACACTAACAGGCCTGACACTAACATCACTAACACGAGTGACACTAACATCCCTAACAGGCCTGACTCTAACATCACTAACACGAGTGACACTAACATCACTAACAGGAGTGACACTAACATCACTAACAGGCCTGACTCTAACATCACTAACAGGAGTGATACTAACATCACTAACAGGAGTGACACTAACATCACTAACAGGCCTGACACTAACATCACTAACAGGAGTGACACTAACATCACTAACAGGAGTGACACTAACATCACTAACAGGCCTGACACTAACATCACTAACAGGAGTGACACTAACATTACTAACAGGAGTGAAACTAACATTACTTACAGGAGTGACACTAACAGGCCTGACACTAACATCACTAACACGAGTGACACTAACATCACTAACAGGCCTGACTCTAACATCACTAACAGGAGTGACACTAACATCACTAACAGGCGTGACACTAACATCACTAACAGGCCTGACTCTAACATCACTAACAGGAGTGACACTAACATTACTAACAGGCCTGACACTAACATCACTAACAGGAGTGACACTAACATCACTAACAGGAGTGACACTAACATCACTAACAGGAGTGATACTAACATCACTAACAGGAGTGACACTAACATCATGGGCATTACCCTATCCATGACAGATGACATCACACATATCTAGAGTCCAACAAAAGCCCCAAGTTCATTGGCTCAAGTTCCAAGTCAACTGGCTAGTCGTTGGTTGTTTATTATGGGGTTTCATCATATAATCCCTGCATCCATCTCTATGATAATGTCTTATCCATAGGGGTGCACAGGGGGTGCACAGGGGGTGTGCCAGATGTGCCCAAACCCTACTCACTGCATGCAGTGGCGATTCCCCCTATTGCCTGGGCCCCCCCCCCATGTTGCGGCCACCCCCTCTGCAGTGCTTCACTCCTCTTCTCTCCCCAGCTCCTGCAGGGGATATTTCAGAATGGAGAGTGGGGGAAGGGACTGGGAGATGTGTAATTTACCGGCCCCTTCCTTTTATAAATAAGTGAACACACTCACTCACTGCATTCATTCATAATTGAAGCATAGTAAACTGTGTTTACTATGCTTCAGTTTGTGAATGAACAGGAAGCCACTCAGCACAGAGCACTTCCCATTCATTCTCTGTCCAGTGCAGAGGCTGCTGAGAAGGGCATGTGTGTTTGATCTTTGGGGCACACCCTAATGAAATAGGCTGCACCCACCTATGGTCTTATCAATGGTAGTTAGAATTTACTTAAAGTGGAATTCCACCCTAAAAATAAAAAATAAATAAATGTATGTGCATAAAAAAAAAAAACATTTGGATAAAATTTAAATTTTTTACTCACCTCTAAATGCCTGTTGCTAGGGGGTCCCTTGTAGTCTGCCTCCTTCAGTGCCTGGGCTCTTGACGTCACTTCCCTTGGTGCAGGAAGGGAGATCAGCTCTGCCCCCCCCCCCCCACGTCTCAGGTCCCAGATTATTGTGCGGCCAATCACGGTGCGCGGCGCCGCTCGCGCATGCGGAGTAGGTGCCCAGCTGTGAAGCCACAGCCGGGCGCCCACAGTTACAATGCCGGCGCCACTGAGCGGAGGGGGAGACAAGCAGGGCTTGGATCCCTCGCATCGCTGGACCCTGGGATAGGTAAGTGTCTAATTATTAAAAGTCAGCAGCTGCAGTATTTGTAGCTGCTGACTTTTATTTTTTTTTTGACCCCTGTCAATGTGTGCACGTTTTTTTTTTTACCATCTGTGGTATCTTGGGGAGATTTCTCTTCACTTCCTGTCCCCTAGCCAAAACAGGAAGCAAGAGGAAATCCCTTCAAAGTGTGGAAATCCCTGGTTATCACCGATTCACCAGCACTAATGTCCTCGTTAGCAGATCCCCCCCCATTCCTGTTTTGGTGACAACCTAGAATTTGGGATTCTGTTTCATTCTCTGTGATAACAGTAAAAAGGACCATCAAAAAGTGTGAAGGTCCCTAAGGGGGACACAGACAGCCATATGGCTTGAACATTGAGGTGGATGTGAACGCTTTTATAGATAACGCATGAATGGGAATATACCATTTTAAGTAGAGGTTTGTTTGGAAACTTGGTCTGGGTACAGGTGAGCCCGCCCCTTCTTTTATGTTTTGTTCTGCCTCCTTTTGGGGGTGGCGGTATTACATAGTATGTTATATAACATTTATGTTTGTAAACTCGCTCTGGGTACAGGTGAGCCCGCCCCCTCCTTTATGTTTTGGTCTGCCTCCTTTTGGGGGTGGTGGTACATTATATAGTATGTTATATAACATCACACACCTTATAATAATACCCTTTTTTATATTTTTTATTTTTTATTTTGAGGTTCTACTGTAAGCTAGTCAACCCCATACTCACCATATGGAATATCGGTTCGATTTTTTGTTCCTTTTTCATCACCGACACTCACATTTGGACCTAGTGCTTATTTTATTGGGGCTCATCCTTAACAATTTTATCTTACTACCTTGCTAGTATAATCCATCTTTATAATGATCGGAAGATCAGTAACAACAATCAACTGCTTCATGGCTTGCCTTCATAGCAGCACACTACAATCCGTGATATTAGAGTATCACACACGTATACAAACCACTCAGTATCATGTGACATAGTCATTCTCCACAATCTCTGGCCATTATATTTCAGAGATAGTAATATGAATTACATTTAGACTAATTTCAAGCCCGCTTTTTGATTTATGCGAACTGACTAATCCAGTTAGCATACCCTCATAAGTTCTGGCAAGTTCAACTAAGGGGTTAATGTTTTTTGCTACGTCCTTTTTTTTCTTGTCCCCTTTTTCAACCTTCAATCTTTATTTAATACAACCACAGTATGGCATTACTTTCTGGTATGCTACTACTTCCGCCCATACTAATAATGGTGCTTACAGACTCACGGGCTCCCTGGTGTTCAGAGTGAGGCTTGTGTATCTGTTTTATAAGCGGTGATTCAGCACGTCACTCGTATCCCCATGATTACGTCCGCTTTGAGACGAAACGTCGGAGGAGTGACGTGCTGACGTCACCGCGAGTGTCAGCGTTCCCGAACCAAGTACGGACACTTAGTGTTGCAGCCGGCCGGCCGCATTTTTTATCTTTTGATTTTATGCACCTTGGAGTGCCTTCTATTTATGCACCTTAGAGTGCTTTTTATCTGTTTATTATTGCCCAATAAAATACCCTAGCGGGTCCCACCTATGATCCCCTCTCGGTGTTTTTATTTTCTCTCATGATCGAGTCCCCACTCCACACATTGAGACACCGGAAATCAGAGGGTCTGCACACTGTTGTTCCACGATTGGAGATCCAAACACAGCAGTGGATGGTGACGGTCCCATTGATGGAATAGAGGATCCAGGAGGAAAAGGCCCTGGCTGGGTATTAGCCATCTGCTGTCATTATCCCGGGAGCTGGTAAGAGAACAACTTTAACGGTGGTGGATAAAGAGCCCCTCTAGAAATCACACAGTCACTTTTGATTCTCTCATCACTCACACAGACTGCACTGATTTTTTACCTGTGGAGTTTTATTGGACAACTTACAATCCACTTCTGATTGAACTTTTTTCTTTCTCACAGGATTTACTTCATAAATATTTTTTGCTGAACATTTTTTCTTTACAGGTTTTTTCATTAAAACCGTTAGTTGATATTCATTTATATATTAACATACACAGACTTTGTTTGGACAAGTTGATATTCACTACACAGTGCACTTCTCACTTATGTGGTGATTGTTTGTCAATATGTATTTGTGCTAATATTCTTGGCACATTTATTTTTCACTGGTATGTTGTTTAATGTCACGATTTCATCATTTATTTTTTAGCGCAACTTTTTACTATTTTTAGCCATAAAAACATGACAGATGTTCTAATCTCTCTCCATTCTATCCAAAACTAAAAAAATGGCCATAACCCCTTAGGGCGACCTTGAATTTTCTGGGCTTACCAATTACCTCCTCGTAGCTCGTTGTTTGTTGTCTAGGGATTCCCCGGGTTAGTACCCAGTAACTTCAGATGCTGACACACAAAAGTCCTTTTGGGGATTTTTATTTTGCAGGGGTAACATCCAACTACAATACAGTCTCAGGTGGGAATAGAAGGCACGGGTGATAAAACTCAGGCACTTTGAACTGCTGACATCCACCGAATGTCTCTTAGATAGCCCAGAGAGTAGCCACTCGCAACTGGGCGCTTCACTGCTGGATAAACCTCTAACCATAGATTTAGCAGCCAACATGTAATCCGGAAAATTTGCAAAGTCTCTGCCACTTACTAGATTGTAACTGAAGAATAGTTAGGAACTTTTCTCACAGTACCTGGATCTTTCAGCCAGCTTGGCGATACTGTGGGAAGTGTGGATTCTCTAGTGTCCATACAACTCAGCTCCCAGGCTCTTACCGAGCACCCAGCTTCTTGGCCCTCCTACGAAGAGTCCTCCCCTGGTCACTTGTACGAGTTGCCGTATCCCTCCAATACCGAGAGCACACCGGGACACCTCCTTCAGTTACTGAGCCTCGAACTAGCCAGTTCCGAGGCTCGGGAATGGACAGATCCCCACCCCAGACCATGAGGTCCTCTGGGGCTGGTCAGGGTGACCATTCTCACGGGGACGGCAGACACTCCTGGGTTCAGGACCCCTCACGGGGTTGGTCCGGACCAGAACCAGGAATCAAAGCAGCAGCCGAACTCTGAACACGTGACTTCAGCATCTTAAGTACCCCTTCCCAGACTACAGCGGGGCCAGACGCGCCCACTGATTGGCTCCGGGAAAGATTGGTACCTAACATGTCCAACCAGGCTTGGTTCTCAGCCTGTCGCAGGTGCCTCACTGCACCTATGACCAGGCAGAACTTCAGTACAGCCCAACCAAACTAATGCCAAAGTAAAAAAAAACTGTACAATTAACCCCCAGAACTCTGTTACAGTTCTGAAAAACTAAATTTACATATATAACGCACACTTTTGTAAAGTGTCAGCGCTACAGTTATACTTTAAGGCTTCCATGCATGCTATTCTCTCTCGTTCAGCCTGCAGGCAGAATAAGAGAAAATAAATTGATTTCCCCATGTACAATAACTGGATGGAGAAATCTCCACTCACTCTCCAAGAGGATAGAAGTTGGGTTCTGTTATATGTAGAATGTAGATGGGGACACAGTATATCATCACATATGAAGAGCACATTTCACTATGGGGGAGATTTACTAAAGGCAAATTCACGCTATACAAACGGGCAAATCGCAGCCCATTCTACGTTGCCGGTTGTGCTAGGGGACAGTATGATGCGTGATTCAGCGCATTGCACTGCTCCCTTTTTTTTTGTACAAGTTTTATTTGAAGTGTACAAAATGTCACTGAAATGTCAGACAGCGCACTGCGCTGCTTGACTTTGCGGTGCGATTTGGGCAGGTGCACTGGGATAAAATGTAGCACGTAGCATAGGAAACAATTGTGTGTCCCTGCTGTGTCACCGCACAAAGGGGGAGATTTATTAAAACTGGTGCACACAGAATCTGCTGCAGCTGTGAATAGTAACCAGCTTGTTCAATTAATCTTTGACAATAAAACTTAAGCTGGCCATGCATTATACAATTTTCTTTTTCAATTTCCTTTAGATTTACCTTCAACTATGTAGAGCAAGGGCCTGCCTGATTGCATACAAATTGAAAGTGTTTAGGCTTGACCTCATATTATATGGTTTTGGTAAATCTAGGAGCTTGCAGCACCTGCCGCGTAAATCACGGAGCTCACAGCACCTGCCGCAATCTCCATGAGTAGGATTGCGGCTCACGCGGACTCGATGTCCGTGGGGATACCCACAATCGTCTCACAGACCCGGGAAATGCTAATGTAAACAAGCATTTCCCCGTTCTGCCTAGTGACACTGTCACTGATCACGGCTCCCTGTAATCGGGAGCGGTGATCAGTGATGTGTCACATGTAGCCCCTCCCACCACAGTTAAAATTACTCCCTAGGACACACTTAACCCCTACAGCGCCACCTAGTGTTAACCCCTTCACTGCCAGTCACATTTACACAGTAATCAATGCATTTTTAATCGCACTGATTGCTGTATAAATGTGAATGGTCCCAAAAATGTGTCAAAATTGTCTGATGTCGCAGTCATGATAAAAATTGCTGATCGCCGCCAGTATTAGTAAAAAAAATAATAATAAAAATGCCATAAAACTATCCCCTATTTTGTAGACGCTATAACTTTTGCGCAAACCAATCAATAAACGCTTATTGCGATTTTTTTTACCAAAAATATGTAGAAGAATACGTATCAGCCTAAACTGAGGGAAATTTTTTATTTTTTTTTATATTTTTTTGGTGATATGTATTATAGCGCTCTTTTTTTGTTTATAGCGCAAAAAATAAAAACCGCAGAGGTGATCAAATACCACCAAAAGAAATCTCTATTTGTGGGAGAAAAGTTTTGTTTGGGAGCCACGTCGCACGACTGTGCTATTGTCAGATAAGAAACACAGTGCCAAATTGCAAAAAGTGCTCTGGTCTTTGGCCAGCCAAATGGTCAAGTGGTTAAAGTATTGGAATGGCCCAGCCAGAGCCCAGACCTGAATCTGATTGAAAATGTGTGGGGTGATCTGAAGAGGGCTGTGCACAGGAGATGCCCTCCCAACCTGACAGATTTGGAGTGTTTTTGCAAAGAAGAGTGGGCAAATATTGCCAAGTCAAGATGTGCCATGCTGATAGACTCATACCCAAAAAGACTGAGTGCTGTAATAAAATCAAAAGGTGCTTCAACAAAGTATTAGTTTAAGGGTGTGCACACTTATGCACCGTATTATTTTCCTTTTTTCGTTTTTTTTCAATCCACCTAAAAGATTTCAGTTTGTTGTTCAACTGAGTTGAACAGTTTTATAGGTCACATTAAAGGTGGAAATAGTTGTGAAATGATTTATCTTTGTCTCATTTTTTTACATCAAAGGAACCTGACATTTTAACAGGGGTGTGTAAACTTTTTATATCTACTGTATATTGAATATACATGAATGAGATAAAACTTTATGTTAAACATCCAACCAGGTGCAAAAATATTAATTAAAAAAAATATTTTTGTTTGCATGTGATTGGATAATTTCAAGAAAACACAGTTTAACTGTATTCACTCTGTTAAGTGGGCATTCAATTTGCATGGCATTTTCTTCTTTAGTAAATCAGCTCCCTGGATTAGCATTGTATTAAAAGGCAGTACAGATCAAACACTGCGGCTGATTTACAAAAGCAGTAGAGACAGTTTACTTAGCAAAGTTAATTCTCATTTTGCAAAGTGAATGAGAATAAGGAAAAGGTGTGCTCACTTTGAATGTCTAAACATGTAAGCTAAAAATTTTTTTTTTTTACACGTAATTGGGTATTCTTTACTTATTTACTGCTATTCACTTTGCTAAGTGAACAGCCTTTACCCTTTTAGCAAATAAAAAGAAACACACAGGGGGTTGATTTACTAAAACTGGAGAATGCTAAATATGGTCCAGCTCTACATAGAAACCAACCAGCTTCCAGGTTTTTTTGTCAAATCTTAATTGAACAAGCTGAAGGTAAAAGCTGATTGGCTACAATGCACAGCTGTACCATATTTTGCACTCTCCAATTTTAGTAAATCATAGTGTAGCATTGCAAATCAGGAAACATTATGTGTGTGCTGCATATATAGAGTCAATATACAATTCTTATAGAAATTAACACACACTGATTATTTATATCAAGCTGACCTATTATAAATGTTTAGCTAAAAACAAAAAATTGCAAAACCTTACACATGCAGACCGTTTGTCCATTTTTCATCCATCCGTTGATAGATGAAAAACAGACATCAATGCATCTCTATGGAAAAACAGGTGTAAAAGGATGATCAACCATTTACATCTGTTTACATCTGCTTCCAACAACATCCATTTTTTGGAAGGGATCAAAGCCAAATTTTCTGGACGAAAAAAACGGATGTAAACGGACAAACGGTCTGTTTTTTTTGTAAACTTCATCCATTTTTTCTTTGAAAAAACCTGACTGAACTGATATACCAAACTGTCCGCATGCCTAAGGCCCCTTTCACACATGCGGACCGTACATTAGATCAGTTCAGTCACGTTTTTTATCATCAGTTGTTGTCAGTAAACATCAGTTTTCATCCATTTTCATTTTAGTTTTTCGTCCGTTTACGTCCGTTTTTCATCTGATTACGTCCGTTTTTCATCAGTTTTCATCAGTTTTTTTATTCGTTTATGTCCGTTTTTTTTATCCGTTTATGTCCGCTTTTTATCCGTTTTTTTAAAAAAAAAAAAAGTTTTTCATGAATTATGGGAATTTTTTTGATGAAAAACGGATGTCAGCGGATCGGATGTGAACGGATCGTCCGCTAACGTCCGTTTTTCGTCCGTTCCGTTTTTTTTTTTACGGAAGACAAAATAGGGTCTTCTTCCGTTCAGAAAAACGGACCTTAACGGAGACGGATGTTACGTCCGCTATTCCATAGACAAGCATTAATGTCCGTTTTCATCCGTAAACGGACGTATGAAAAAACGGACGAACGGTCCGCATGTGTGAAAGGGGCCTTAGGGACTTTTCACATGGGTTTTTTTTCATTCATTTAATAATTTTTTTCAAAGAAAAAAGTTTTACATCAATTTTTTATCAGTTTAAATAATTTTACATCCTTGTACATCAGTTTTTCATTCGCTTTACTGTATTTCATCAGTTTTTATATATGTATTTCATCAGTTTTTACATCTGTATTTCATCAGTTTTTACATCTGAATTTCATCAGTTTTTACATCTGTATTTCATCAGTTTTTACATCTGTATTTCATCAGTTTTTACATCTGTATTTCATCAGTTTTTACATCTGAATTTCATCAGTTTTTACATCTGTATTTCATCAGTTTTTATATTCGTATTTCATCAGTCTTTACATCTGTATTTCATCAGTTTTTACATCTGAATTTCATCAGTTTTTATATCCGTGTTTCATCAGTTTTTATATCCGTGTTTCATCAGTTTTTATATCTGTATTTCATCAGTTTTTACATCTGTATTTCATCAGTTTTTACATCGGTATTTCATCAGTTTTTACATCTGTATTTCATCAGTTTTTATATCCGTATTTCATCAGTTTTTACATCTGTATTTCATCAGTTTTTATATCCGTATTTCATCAGTTTTTACATCTGTATTTCATCAGTTTTTACATTGGTATTTCATCAGTTTTTACATTGGTATTTCATCAGTTTTTATATCTGTATTTCATCAGTTTTTATATTCGTATTTCATCAGTCTTTACATCTGTATTTCATCAGTTTTTACATCTGAATTTCATCAGTTTTTATATCCGTGTTTCATCAGTTTTTATATCCGTGTTTCATCAGTTTTTATATCTGTATTTCATCAGTTTTTACATCTGTATTTCATCAGTTTTTACATCGGTATTTCATCAGTTTTTACATCTGTATTTCATCAGTTTTTATATCCGTATTTCATCAGTTTTTACATCTGTATTTCATCAGTTTTTATATCCGTATTTCATCAGTTTTTACATCTGTATTTCATCAGTTTTTACATTGGTATTTCATCAGTTTTTACATTGGTATTTCATCAGTTTTTATATCTGTATTTCATCAGTTTTTATATTCGTATTTCATCAGTCTTTACATCTGTATTTCATCAGTTTTTACATCTGAATTTCATCAGTTTTTATATCCGTGTTTCATCAGTTTTTATATCCGTGTTTCATCAGTTTTTATATCCGTATTTCATCAGTTTTTACATCTGTATTTCATCAGTTTTTACATTGGTATTTCATCAGTTTTTACATTGGTATTTCATCAGTTTTTATATCTGTATTTCATCAGTTTTTATATTCGTATTTCATCAGTCTTTACATCTGTATTTCATCAGTTTTTACATCTGAATTTAATCAGTTTTTATATACGTGTTTCATCAGTTTTTATATCCGTGTTTCATCAGTTTTTATATCCGTATTTCATCAGTTTTTACATCTGTATTTCATCAGTTTTTACATCGGTATTTAATCAGTTTTTACATCTGTATTTCATCAGTTTTTATATCTGTATTTCATCAGTTTTTACATCTGTATTTCATCAGTTTTTACATTGGTATTTCATCAGTTTTTACATTGGTATTTCATCAGTTTTTATATCTGTATTTCATCAGTTTTTACATCAGTATTAAAAGCAGAGTTCCACCCAGAAATGGAACTTCCTTGGATCGGATTCCTGGGGAGCGGATAACTGTCACATCCAGGTATCTGCTCCCACTTCCGGGGAAATAATGCTGCACATTGTGCAACGAACTACATGATGTCTGTCCCCTCCTCCTCCCCCCCCCCCCCCCCCGCTGCCTTGTGGGAGACACACAAGTCCCAGAAGACAGCAGGGACCAATCAGAACCTTCAGCACGTCTCGTGCATGCACAGTAGGAAACAGGCTGTGAAGCCACGAGACTTCACTTCCTGTTTGGATGCACCTGCACCTGGAGCAGAGAGAAGGATCGGCTTTGGGTGCCAACATCATGGGCTCCCTGGACAGGTAAGTGTCCTAAATTAAAAGTCAGAAGCTACAGTAATTGTAGCTGCTAACTTTACATTTTTTTTTTTCCAGATGGAACTCCGCTTTAATCAGTTTTTACATCGTTTTTTTTAAACCACTACCAATGCAAAAACGGGTGCAAAAACAAACCATGTGTCTGTTTACATCCGTTTTTTGGCTGTTCCATTTTTTTTAACATAACAAAAAAAGGGCTTTGATCTGTTTAAAAAAAACGGATCATGACGGATGCAGATGTAAAAGGATGATCATCCGTTTACATCCATTTTTATATAGAGATGCATTTATGTCCGTTTTTTCATCTGTCAATGGATGGATGAAAAACGGACAAATGGAACGCCCATGTGAAATGGGCCTAACTATACATTTTAGTTATTTTTTTACAAAGGGTTAAAGACTACCTGTACTTTATGTACAATACACCGATAGAAGTAAAAAACCTGACAAAGGTTCTAAGCCTGCCCTGCTCTATACAAAAAAAAAAAGAGTTATAGTTTGAGGCTGAACATCTAATACAGAAGCACAAATGATCTTACAAATACCCCCAGATACCTTTGGTCCTTAGGCTGGTGCTGGAGTGGCCAGCTTGCTAGTCTGCAGCCTTGCGGATCTCTGTAATGTACTTTGTTGTGTCCTCAGTTAACTTTGCAGTGATCAGATCCTGTCAGTTGTTCTCATAAGCCTTTGAAGTTTTTATGTTTTTTTTTTATATATTTGATGTTGTACTAGCAGGGGGTGGCACTTGAGCCTAAAGTGCTTTAAAATAAACCTAAGCCAGAAGATGGGAATTAAAGTCAATAGATGCACTCAATAATGTTGAAAAGGTGGACTTTGCAGACGGGCTATTCTACTTCACTTAGATGACATTACCAGTACACAGCTAACCGCCTACACACAGCAAATGCAGTTTGTGGACTGCCCATGTATTCCTGAATGAATAACATATATTACTGTATAAATGTGTATATATATATATACATATAAACACGGAAGGAATGTGGTACTTACAGGTCTTGCAGGAGGAGAATTAAAGTAAAGAGCAAAGCTTTTATTCTGTCCTTAATATGTGAGTGCTTCACATCTTACTTGTTTATCTACTGATTACCTGAATGTAGTACACCCGGGTGGATCTTTATATATATATATATATATATATTTTTTTTTATATCCTGAACCCATTGTTCCTTCTAGAGTGTACTTATACCCCCTGCAATAAGATGTAAACAGCTTTAGCAGAATACTCAACAACAACAAGGAAGTAAATAAAGCCATAGCAGACCAATATACTGCTAATAAGAATAAGCTTATCAATTCCAATATTTACACCTTCTCTCATGCATCTATATTCCTTCATGGTGCACTGTGCTCCACCTCTATGTGAAGTGACTGCTTACCTCAAAATTAGACCTATATATCTCATATTGGTCTAATACGCTTGAAGAAACCTATCCACAAATCTAAATCCAAAGCCAACAGGTACTGCTCACTTAAGATCACTTCACATATCCTGCAGGATAACAATCTCTCTATGGTCACTTTTCCTCCAATGGTACTCAGTGGTAATAGTCATAAGAAGAAAAGAAAACTCCCCATGGTGTAGTACAGTCTAAAAAAAAAATGTATGTTATTAAAACAAAATATACACGTGCATATAAGTAGACACCTGCATAGAGTTTATTGCGCATATGACAACACAGAGTGATCCTGTACTGAACTTCCGGTCTGAGCCACGGTCAGAAGTGATGTCACCTGGCTCCGGCCAATGCGTTGCGTCACAGATATTTTATTTATTTTATTTACCATTTTCTTGATACTTTATATGTGAAGACACATATAACAAGTATGGGCAGCTTCTATCTGTATCACTTTGTTTTTATTTTGATGTATTGTTCTTTTGGGAGCATTCGGGAGTGGTAGCACATAAGTATATTTGTACTTAGTTGCCTTTCAGACAGAGATTACATAGGTAGAATGTCTTAAAGTGCTATATCTCTATCTATCTATCTATCTATCTGTATATCTGTATTACTATACAATATACTATATATATATATATATATATATATATATATATATATATATATATATATATATATATAGATATATATATATAGATATAGATCTATATATATATATATATATATATATATGTGTATATATATATATATATATATATATATATATATATATATATATATATATATATATATATATATATATGTCTATATCTATATCTATGTCTATATATATATATATATATATAGACCTATCTATCTATCTATCTATCTATATATATATATATATATATATATATATACAGTGGTGTGAAAAAGTGTTTGCCCCCTTCCTCATTTCCTGTTCCTTTGCATGTTTGTCACACTTAAGTGTTTCGGAACATCAAACCAATTTAAACAATAGTCAAGGACAACACAAGTAAACACAAAATGCAATTTGTAAATGAAGGTGTTTATTATTAAAGGTGAAAAAAAATCCAAACCATCATGGCCCTGTGTGAAAAAGTGATTGCCCCCCTTGTTAAAACATACTATAACTGTGGTTGTCCACACCTGAGTTCAATTTCTCTAGCCACACCCAGGCCTGATTATTGCCACACATGTTCACAATCAAGGCATCACTTAAATAGGAGCTGCTTGACACAGTAAGGTCCACCAGAAGATCCTTAAAAGCTACACATCATGCCGAGACCCAAAGAAATTCAGGAACAATTGAGAAAGAAAGTAATTGAGATCTATCAGTCTGGAAAGGGTTATAAAGCCATTTCCAAAGCTTTGGGAATCCAGCGAACCACAGTGAGAGCCATTATCCACAAATGGCGAAGACATGGAACAGTGGTGAACCTTCCCAGGAGTGGCCGGCCGCCCAAAATTACCCCAAGAGCGCAGCGACGACTCATCCAAGAGGTCACAAAAGACCCCACAACAACGTCCAAGGAACTGCAGGCCTCACTTGCCTCAGTTAAGATCAGCGTTCATGCCTCCACCATCAGGAAAAGACTGGGAAAAAATGGCCTGCATGGCAGAGTTCCAAGGAGAAAACCACTGCTGAGCAAAAAGAACATCAAAGCTCGTCTCAATTTCTCCACAACACATCTTGATGATCCCCAAGACTTTTGGGACAACATTCTGTGGACCGATGAGACAAAAGTGGAACTCTTTGGAAGGTGTGTGTCCAAGTATATCTGGCGTAGAAGGAACACTGCATTTCAGAAAAAGAACATTATACCAAGAGTAAAATATGGTGGTGGTAGTGTGATGGTCTGGGGCTGTTTTGCTGCTTCAGGACCTGGAAGACTTGCCGTGATAAAAGGAACTATGAATTCTGCTGTCTACCAAGAGATCCTGAAGGAGAATGTCCGACCATCTGTTCGTGTACTCAAGCTGAAACGAACTTGGGTTTTGCAGCAGGACAATGATCCTAAACACACCAGCAAGTCCACCACCGAATGGCTGAAGAAAAACAAAATGAAGACTTTGGAGTGGCCTAGCCAAAGTCCTGACCTGAATCCTATTGAGATGTTGTGGTATGACCTTAAAAAGGCCGTTCATGCTCGAAAACCCTCTAATGTAACTGAATTAGGACAATTCTGCAAAGATGAGTGGGCCAAAATTCCTCCAGGACGCTGTAAATGCCTCATTGCACGTTATCGCAAACGCTTGGTTGCAGTTGTTGCTGCTAAGGGTGGCCCAACCAGTTATTAGGTTTAGGGGGCAATCACTTTTTCACACAGGGCCATGATGATTTGGATTTTTTTTCACCTTTAATAATAAACACCTTCATTTACAAATTGCATTTTGTGTTTACTTGTGTTGTCCTTGACTATTGTTTAAATTGGTTTGATGTTCTGAAACACTTAAGTGTGACAAACATGCAAAGGAACAGGAAATGAGGAAGGGGGCAAACACTTTTTCACACCACTGTATATACCTATCTATATATAGATATCTAGATAGATAGATAGATATTGTTTTTCTTGTTTTAATGCAGTCATATGTCCACTCAGCCATTTTGTATCTTACTGCAGGGCTGTTGGGCAAAAACAACACAGGTAACTGACAGGAGGAGTCCTCCTCTTGACTAGAACTATCTATTTTTGCAAAACTGCAATAGAAGAGAAGTGCTGATGTGACTAGGCACCCAGCAAATCTATAGGGATGAACTTACGCATTGCACTTTTTTTAACTTTATTAAAATGTCACAAAATTACATTTCATTTAACTTTATGCATTGCAGTGCTTTGTGGTATTGTGCGTTGGAACATGCTGTACTGCCAAAAAATGCATCCCATCCTATTATTTTCCAGCGCACACTAGCACAGTGCATCGCACTGAAACAATAGGGCATAAGGCAAAGTGCTTTCTCCATGTATTGTTGGGCAATTCTGTCCAATACAAATGCTGTGAATAAGCCCTAATAGCTTACTGATAGTCAGGGCAGGACTTAAGGTGGTGGGGGCCCCTGGGCTTGAGTCACTTTCGGGCCCTACCTTCTATACAATACTGTATTTGTCTGCGTATAACACGCGCCGGCGTATAACACGCACCCCAAGTTTAGAAAGGGAATTTTAAAGAAAAAAATTGAAATGCCCATCAATGCAGCCATATCAGTTTACATCTGAAGCCTTGTCAGTGTCATTTGCAGCCTTGTCAGTGTCATTTGCAGCCTTGTCAGTGCAGCCTTGTCATTTGCAGCCTTACCCCAGTGTAATTTCCAGCCTTGTCATTGCAGTCTTGAGGTTTAAAAATGGCGCAGCCGAGATACAGAGTCCTGTGTATCTCGGCGGCTCCCGGGTCCTCTCAGCGGTTCTCGAGTCCTCTCGTCGGCTCTCGGGTCCTCTTGTCGGCTCTCGAGTCCTCTTGTCGGCTCTCGGGTCCTCTCTTGGGTCCTCTCGTCGGCTCTTGGGTCCTCTCGGCAGCTCTTGAGTCCTCACGTCGGCAATCGGTTCCTCTCGCAGTCCCGAGCGGAGCCAAGAGTAGCCGAGTGTACTCGGCTCGCAGTCACGCCCAGTCCCTGTGTTATGTCCATCATAGGGCGGGACTGGGCATGACTGTGAGCTGAGCCAAGCCGAGTACACTCGGCTATGTATCTCGGCAGGGCCCGCGGGGACCCCTATTGGCCCTGATGATAGTTAACAGAGACACATTTGCATGATATCCAGATGACATTATTTATTGCACACTTTACCAAGGATATGCACAGAGCAGGATTTTAGGATAGATACCGTATATATCATCGTAGCCTTTCTACCTTCCATTGTGCAGAGATACACCACACAGCACTCGCTGTAGGGGTGTCGGGCAGCCTGGGGACATGTGCTCTGTCTATATTAAAAACCAACCACTGCAGATGGCATTAATTCAGTCATTCCCCAAATCTCTACCAAGTGACTAAAGTGTTTTGTACAGAGGCTATTTGTGTAACCAGAAATCATCGCTATGACATTTAAAGACTCTTTCAATCTCTGTAACATATGCTAAAAAGCCATTTTTATAACTTCTCCCTTTTTATAGCATAATCACCTCCTCTTTTATTCTTTGTGAGAAAGACAACGCATTAAGGAAGACTGCATTATGTAAGAGGATCCCAGAGTGCATTTCACCAGCGCTAATTACCGTGACATCTTTTGAAGCATGGGGCGAAAATTTACCTGCGAACGTGACATAGGTAAAAAGTAACATAAACCTACAGCTTAAAGGAAACCTGCTATGGAATAAATGCAGGGGGTAACTTTGTTGGCAACTTTCTGCAAAATGCTACTGACCTGGCTGTTTTTCTTTAGCATTTTCTGAGTCGCTGGTCTGGAGATTGAGAAAAACAGAAAAAAGTCAGCCATAGCTGCCAACGTATTTCTCCCTGTACAGGTTTCCTTTAAATGAAGTTTGCTACAGAATTTTCCACTTTTGTTTCTTACATGATTAAAAAAAAAGGAATTATTTAAGCTTAAAGTGGTTGTAAACCCTTACATACACCCAGTGAGATGATGGGCATCAGGAGATACACAGAGATGAAACAAATCCTCCTACATAAGTTGCACCTGTTTAACTGCAGCACTCTCTTCTCTACAGCCTCCTAAAACCCACATTTTACTCAGCATTTTTTAGCTCAACCAGGCAGGGGTTGGGGATCTGATGTCACACACTGCAGAGCACGGATCAGAGAACTCAGTGTAATCTGAGACCTGAGTGTAGGGAAAAGACACTCCTCCTCTACACAGTATCAAAAGAAAACATGCATGCACAGCTGTCAATCACCTAATGTGAGCTGGAGGGGGGGGGGGGGGTGTGGCCATCTGGATAACCTGTCAGAAGTGACTCATGCAGATAACAGAATGAAGAAATAGCAGATAGAAATCACACTAGGTGCTTTGGATAGAGGCTAGTACATACTATAGAGAGATATGCTTTGTTCATTTTATTATTTCAGAGGTTTAAGTCCTCATTCACATGGCCACTGTAGTCGATACAGCGTCAAGGAGAACCTATTTTACGCGGCTTATGTGATAATGTCACATTAGGATGGTCGGCTGTGTCCATACAGCTGCTACATTCCCATATCTACACACATGCAGCTCCAGGTGGTTCAAGCCATTTAAACATGCTGCATGGGCCAAAACACCTGTGTGAGTGAGCCCTAACTTCAGTCAAAACTATTTGGGTTTAGCTATAACAGGGAAGGGTTAGAACCTCTGTCAAGTTTATTTGCCATTTGTGTCCCTACTCGAGAGATTTCACCTCACTTCCTGTCAGCGAGCATTGGGGGACACAAGCATGCAACGACCCTGGAAGTTTCAAATGCCAAAGAGACTGATGGAGTCTGCAGCGCTGGAGTGGAGGTGGAGGTAGAAGGCACAGGCCATCAGGAAAGTCAGTATATTACCTCTCTAGTATATCAGTATATTACCTCTTCTATTACAGGGGAGTGCTGTTTTATATATTGTAGAGACCTGAAAGGGTTTCTTTAAAAATTTAAACTTTCTGCACTCCTAGACCCCATTTTATGACACACTAAGAGATCTGAGTATATGTTTAACGGTATCACTGGCATTACCTTTGAACCTTTTTTTTTAACCCAAGTGTTAAGGTTGAGGGAAATTGAGAGCTTTAGCTTAACCGCTTCCGGACCAGCCTTGTGGGGTCCAGATAGCAGGTGCGCATGCGTGTGCCCGCTGCACAGCGGGGGGGGGCGATGCTCGTGGCCGACGGTCTTGATGACTGCCGGCCACGAGCAATCGTGACCAGGAGACACAGAACAGGAGTGACAGATTGTGTGTTCCTATTAGCTAGGAACCATGATCCGTCACTTCCTCTAGTTAGTCCGCTCCCCCTTCAGTTAGAATCACCTCCCAGGGAACACATCTAACCCCTTCACCACCCCCTAGTGTTAACCCCTTTACTGCCAGTGAAATTTTTACAGTAATCAATGCATTTTTAATCACACTGATTGCTGTATTAATGACAATGGTTCCAAAAATGTGTCAAAATTGTCCGATGTGTCCGCCATTATGTCACAGTCACGATAAAAATTGCAGATCGCCTCCATTACTAGTAAAAAAAATAATAATAATAAAAATGCTATAAATCTACCTATTTTGTAGAAGCTATAACTTTTGTGCAAAGCAATCAATATACATTTGTTGCAATTTTTTTTAACAAAAATATGTAGAAGAATACCAGCCTAAACTGAGAAAAAATTTGCTTTTTTTTTTTTTAAAAATGGGGATATTTATTATTGCAAAAAGTAAAGATTTTTGTGTTTTTTCCGAAATTGTTGCTATTTGTTTGTTTATAGTGCAAAAAATAAAAAACACAGAGGCGATCACATACCACCAAAAGAAAGCTCTATTTGTGGGGAAAAAAAGAACATCAATTTTGTTTGGGTATAACGTTGCACGACCGCGCAATTGTCAGTTAAAGCGACGCAGTGCCGAATCGCAAAAAACGCTCTGGTCAGGAAGGGGGTCAATTCTTCCGGGGCTGAAGTGGTTAAATGACATGTTTGTGAAAATCACCATTCAGTGAAGTACACTGGGGTTAATAGCAATGGTTAAAGGATTAGTTCACCTTTACATACTTTAACTAAAAATGTCCCACTGCATTAGATTGTCCGTAGAGTGGAACCTATTGATTGCAATAAGTGAAGTCCCACTGGAGGGAGTACAGATTTTTAGCAGTAGCTATCCCTTGCCTATAACCCCCCCCCCCCCCCCAGCCCTCGAGCTGAAGGCTGATGCAAGCAGGACCAATCACAGTGTGCACAGAGCACAGTATTTTAATGCATTAAGGACACTATAACGCGAGGGACTTTTTGGGGAAAAGTATATAAAGGCAACCTAATCATATAAAGCATAACAAAACCCAAGAATAAAAATGTAGTATATTGCAGCTTACTAGTCCTTAGATATAGTGGCTGCATTTGTTTTAAATTTTTCAGGCTAAAAACATATTCAGCAAGCACAGACAATATCTGTTGACCTTGTCAGAAAGGCAGTGTCCTTGTCACTTCCTGTGAAAAGAACTGGGAGTAAAATAATTATCTTTCTTGTGTAAACTACTAATCCTAATCTGGGTGGCAACTATAGCTCCTGCCTCCCTCTATAGATACAGCGGAGATGTGCGCGTAGCTAGCTACCCAGGGACTGGAAGTGTGTTAATCGCAGAATTGATCATTGATACTAAGTCTGCCTATTGTATCTAGATTATACCACTTATCAGGGAAAAGGTACAAGATTAAATGGTTCAGACTGGAATTTTTCTACTTCCAAAGGTCTAAGAAACGTCTGATCGCTCTAAGGTTAATGGAGTTATGTGTCCATTGTTGATGATACACTTAAGGCTTTGTAAATTCTAAATTCAGCCTTGATTTTCCAGCATTATAGTTGAAGAATGCTCAGTAACCATTATTATGCATTAAGGAAAAGCAAGGCTATTCTTTAGTTGCTGGTTTATGCACTGCCTTAAAGCTACAAAGGCAAAGAAAGAAGAAATAAAGACTGATAAATAAGTGCCTGGAAATAAAGAAAATTAGTACACTAAGGTAAACTGCAGACATAAAGCTGGGAACTTTATGACCTCATTAGATGACAAATAGCATAGTGTATATGAAGGCAGTGGTGTGTATTTAGGTTGTGTGCTGCCCTAGGCCTGACTAAACTTGTGCACCCCCTCATTTAAACATGGCAAACCCCTTCCTGTCAATATTATGCCCCTTCCTGTTTAAGACCCACCCTGTCATCAGTAAGCCACACCCCTTCCTCTTTAGGCTCCACCTTTTCCTCTTAGAGCCCCACCTCTTCCTCTCTGTACATTAAAAGTGGGTACCAAGTGCAGCCTCATCAGTATCCATCAATGCCACCTCATCAGTGCCCATCAATGGAGCATCACCAGTGCCCATCAGTGCAGCCTCACCAGTGTCCATCAGTGCAGCCTCATCAGTGCCCATCAATGCAGCCTGATCAGTGCCCATCAATGCAGCTTCACCAGTGCCCATCAATGCAGCCTCACCAGTGCCCATCAATGCAGCCTCATCAGTGCCCAGCAGAGCAGCCTCATCAGTGCCCATTAATGCAGCCTCACCAGTGCCCAATAAGGGTCTCCAATCGCATTCTAATCATACCAAATTATGTGAGCAGACTGCAGTTCCTCTTTAAGCACCCATTCACATCGGGCCGAATTGGCATGTGATTTGACATGTCAAATCGCATGCCAAATCGGCGGCTATTGCCGGAAATGGCACCGTCCGAATTGGTACAACGTAGACTTTGCGGCGCCGCACCGATTCCCAAAAGTATTAAAAAATATAAAGATATATACTCGCGCTAATGGTGTACAAAATAATATAAAGTGAAAAATACAAAATAGAAATGAAAGGTGCAGCTGCTCTACACAAAGTGCTATTCACTTGGGCAAATAAGAATATATATAAGAAACAGCGCTAGCAAACACTACATAAATTAAATTAAAAACGGTTTATTAATAATAAAGGTGAAAGTCCATATAAAGTGACTGATGTGCTCCAATCCAAAAGTGCAAAATGCTCCAAAATTTTCAAGGTGTACCAAAACACCCCCAAGTATCGCTTTGTGAAGGATGTATTGCACATAAAAATAAACCCTCCCTACCGACAGCGTAGGGAGGGTTGCCGACCGAGGGGGGGGGGGGTTATTTCCTGCCCCCCCAAAAAAAAAAACACCAGCCGCCACTGGTTTAGAGGCAGGAAACAAAACCTCTTCCAGTGCATCCAGGAGCAACAGGGTTTAGTCAGAAAGGACGCTTGACGCTTGTAAACGCGTGTTAATGCTAGGCACGTTTAACACATTTCAATGGTCAGAATATTTATTCTGGCCAATAAAATGAATTAACGCCCAAGCGCTTGACAGTTTTAAATGAACCTAAATGCTTGTAAAAGCGTTAGACACTTTTACAAGCACCAAGGATTTTTTCTGCAAAAATGCTGCTGGCTTTTAGGAGAGTAAAACAAAAAAATGTCCTGTGTGCATGAGGCCTTAAATTAAAATTAGCTTTAGAAGTTAGTTTTGATTGATGGCCCCTCTTAATTACTAGGCAGTGGCTTGTGAACACGTTTTTGTGTATATTTGTCACAAAGTCATTACTTTCAATCAATATCTAATCGTACTAAATTGAAAAGTAATCCCCATGTTTGTTGACCATCGGATTTGAAACTTTCTATCTAAGTCTGTCTAAATTAACAATCAATTCAATAACTGATCTGTTACACATCACTGCATATTATATATGTCCAGCATCAGCCTTCCAACTATCCACTACTCCTGTACACAGGGCCGCTGTTAGAAATCACGGGGCCCCGTACAGCGTACCTGACAGGGCCCCTTGGCCCCGCCCACAACCCCCACACATGGCCCCGCCCCTGACCCCATGCTGTCACGAAATCTGGGGGAATGGTGGCAGGCTGTACACAATGGGGTTGATTTACTAAAGGCAAATAGTCTGTGCACTCCAAGTGTACCTGCAAGTGCGCACTTCAAGTGCACTGCGTGTGCAGTCGCTCTAGATCTGAGGAGAACATGCAAGGAAAAAAAAAATAAAGCATTTTTTGCTTGTACATGATTGGATGATAGAAATCAGCAGAGCTTTCCCTCATTTCCGAGCTTTGCCTCAGATCTAGCACAACTGTACTTGCAGTGCACAATATATTTGCCTTAGTAGATCAACCTCAATGTGACAAAAGTATGTCCACCATACGCCACAATGTATACATGAACCAAAAAGCTGCACCGTAGAGAGGGAATATCATATGTCCAGATGAAATGTTTTTGGGGTGACAGAGTTGAGAAAAACTGTTGACACATGCATTCTAAAAAAGAGAAAGGGGCTTCCACACCCAGCTAATCGAATGCTTTTTGGGTAAATCTTCTCTAGAGACAGGTGCAAGTTCTTGATTCGCTTGACTACTTGCTGGTATTTGAAGCCAGCATTTAAAAAGCAGTAAAAAGATAATGAGATTAGCAATTGTTCCAAAGACATACAGTAGCTGCCAAGAGATAACTTCTTACACCTATTTCAATAGACAGCTTAAGCCGGCCACAGATACTGTAGCGGCCAAGATTCTAACCATGTATGGGGGGCAGGCTGATTGTACCTAAGTTTATCAATTAATCAACTTAGGTACAACCACTCTTACATAATTACATAGTTACATAGTTAGGCCTCTTTCACACGGCCGATCCGTTCAGATCCGCCTGTCAGTTTTTCAGGCGGACCTGAACGGATGCTCCATAGAGGTCTATGGAGCGTCGGATGTCAGCAGTGACATGTCCGCTGACATCCGACCCGCTCCCATACGAAAAAGTGTGACGGAGGAAAAACCTATTTTTCCACCCGTCATCGGATCGGATTGGGTGACGACGGACTCTACGGTCCGTTGTCACCCGATCTCCCATAGGGGAGAGCGGCGCTCTGACAGGTCCGTCCCTGCGCAGTGTGCAGAGACGGACCTGTCATCTTCTTGCTTAGCGAAGATCGCTCCGGTGATCCCCGCTGAGCAAGCGGATATCCACGGGGCGGATCAGCACTGATCTGCCCCATGTGAAAGAGACCTTAGTCAGTTTGAAAAAAGACACAAGTCCATCCAGTTCAACCACTCTGTTGGATTTTGCACATGATTATTGCCATCGGTTATAGCAATAAATGCGCCCCCCCCCCGGCGGTTGAACACAATAGCTCCACGGGAGGGATTCCCCCATTAACACTGTGTTGATGGAGAATCAAGTGATTTTCTTTCCTGCATGGTTGCAGCAAAGAAAAATGCACCATCTATGACTAACTTTACACCCCATCTGAGATGACATATCCTGGAAAATGCAAGGATCTTTCAGCTCCCACTAAAGAAAGTTGAGTAGGTCAAAAAATGTTTGCTTATCGTAGATAGCATAGGATTATTCAGTGTTTTAATAGGAATTTCCAACACTAAAGCTAACTTAGCAAAAAGAGCGTTGTGTGACTAATGATGTACATGGCAATTAAATGCCGCTCATCTTAAACGTGATTAGGCTATTGACTAGTAAGAAGGGCCACCAATGTGATGGTTGATAATCCTATTACAGTGACAAGCTGTGACAAAGTATAATCAGGTGTATGCCGTCTTGCCAGAGAACAGAGGTTAGAAGAGGATCCATTTGTCTGGCAAGTATCTTAGCTCTTCCAATATCAACAGCTCAACCAAGACAAACACGTCCCTCTGGATGAAAGCGAGCCGCTTGCCAGTGCTGAGATCCTCAGAACTAAGCCCGGCTATAAAAGCATATATTTCATAATATAGATCTGCAGCGAGAGTTATAATTAAAACTATTCCTGGTATAATGTTCGGTTGTCAGCTATCTGCAGGAATGAAATGCTCACTGGATGCTGCTTGAATTGTTATTTATAGCCGGCAGAATAGAGAATGAGACTGTATGAGGGAGAATCGGGATGAAGCTCCATTGCTGAGGTCAAAATAAACCCTTTGGCCCCTGTGGCCCACCCAATAAATCTAAGTAGGCAAGCCCAAATCTCTCTTAACCCCCTTTTTAAAAGCCAAAAGCTCTGATTATTATAGGATGCAGGTTTTCATGAAATCTCACACCCTAACCATCCCTATCCCTTCCATTGTTTTCTCTTTTCCTACATGTTGGTGGGTGGGAAGCTCAAGCTCAAGTTAGTTCTACAACAGGTCACCTATTCACAGCATTATCTTTCACACATAACCAATAATTCTGTATTGCTGGCAAAGAGAGACATAGCTGGGAAAAGACTCATGTAGCTGCATGGGGGTGAATAAACATCAAGGCTGTAGAGATAAGGATAGCAATAAAGTATTTCCTTACTGCTTAAAGGGTAACTCCCCTTTCATGCGGGGGATATAAAAAATAATAATATAGCTTATTCAATTGTGACTCAAGTCTTATTGTAATTGAATGTCCTGCAGCTCTGTAATTTTCTGTATAGTACAATGCAATATGGCAACCTGGATGTGTTCTCAGAATCATAGCAAGTATATAAAAAGTTGCACTCACATGTATTCATGCCTAAGCCCGGCAATAGGTGTCTACAGCATGTGCGGATGGTGCCTGTCAGTCAGGCGTTGGTGTGCGATCCGCACCTTGCTCGCAATGACGAAACTTTGTGGATAGTCACATAGGAACCCAGGAGTGATGAATCCCTGCTCCGATATATGTTTCACATTGGCGTCTTCGGGACACATCATGTGGCATTCATTTATCACTCATATATCCTATACTTATTTGCACAGAGTCCACATTGTGAGCGCCAATACCTTTACCCATTGTTTTTTTTTTTTTTTTTTTGGGTAAAACACATGACCATTTATTTTATGTCCAGGGAACTCTGTTGGTGAGTTCTCTGTTCAAGTTCCACCCATTTGCTTTGGCCACTGTGAGTCCCAACTCTCCTTCTTGAATTTATTATTTTTTAAATATAATATATTTATTTATTATGAAGAATACAGGAGGTGTTGGGAAACACAAAGCCTAGTGGGAATACCTAAACTTCCAAAGTGGACATGAACAGAGCCTGAAATTATAGTTTCATAGTTGGTAAGGTTGAATAAAGACACCGGTCCATATGGTGGCAAAGAAATCTCACTGCTGGAATATCCAAGACATATAAGCAGTCAGTAGCTGACTCAGCCCACAAAGCTCTACCTATAACTACAATATCAGTTTGGGGTTGACTTGCCCTTTAATTTGCAAATCAGCATATATATATATATTTTGTTATTATTAGAAATGACCATACAGTATTATAATTACTTGAATCATATCATTTAATAGCTACCTAGAACATATACTCTTTATAACAGGTTGGGGCACAGTTTATGTCTTCTGCTTTGTGCTGTATGGCAGCAGTGGCGATTCTCAAGCAATCTGGAGAAAAAGTTAAAAATTATATTTGTAAAGAAAGTCATGCCAATTCTCAATGACAATAATCTTTTGTTTCATTTTAGCTATGAGCATATGAGGAATCAATATGCTACAAGTATTTTGTCTCTTTCACTTACTTATAAAGACCCCCTGCAGAAGCTTCAGTTGCTCACTAGTAAGAAAATGATTGTGCGGGCTTATTTTGCTCTCAGTACTGATTAACTCAGCTTGTCATACACACTCAGCTCCTAAGCCATAATGTCGTAGAGCCAGGCTGCCTAGTTGCTCCTACTGATGCTAATAAATAGAAAGGCGGAGGAGATGCTGAACTTATGTTTTACTGGAAAGGCTGACTGAGGATACATGGAGCCGGGCTACTGGACCCACAGTGACCGTCTCCCCTGCTCCCGGCGCAGAAGCTGGCATCTGTTCCAGCGCATGAGTCCTGGATGCTCGGCAAGCAGGAGGTAATCTTGGCAGTCGTGGGAAATTTGCATAAGACACAATAGGAAAGCAGTCACATTTGGAGAGCGCGTCAAGACGGGGGGATATTGAATGCTGTGACTTCACTTTGATAAAAAGGGTCTCGGCAGGACTGCAGGATTTTCAATTCTAAATTCTAAATGAGTTCAAATGGAGTTTCATGTTCGTAGAAATTATTCCCATCACCTCCAAAATTGTGAAAGTGCTCTGGACGGACATAAGATAAAAAACTATTTTAGATGATCAGTGCTAAAAAAAATGGTAAATAACAAAGTTGATTATGGTTAATACCAGGGCTTTTTTTCAGCTGGAACTTGGTGGAACTCAGTTCCACTACCTCTGGCCTCCTGCTCCTTGCTCACCACTATCGCTGAACACAGAAGTCTGGCTTCTGTGTTGACCAGTGATAGCTTGTCACCAACAGATCTGCAGAGTGCAGGATGGGATCAAGGGAGATGCAAGTGCATGAGGTCCTTTGTGGATGCTGACACTCCCAGTAGATGATCTCCAAGCGAGGTGCCACCTACAGTGTGCGGGGAGGTACTAGAGCCGGCTGGGTGCTTCAGTTTAATACAACAACAAAAATAAGACATGTGGAAGATGGTGGAGCTTTTAAGAAGGAGGGGATGTTGCATGCAGAGGTCAGAGCTAAAGAGGGGTGAAAGTGAGATGTGGATGGGAGATGCAGAGGTGAGCAGTTGTGAAAGAAGGCTGAACTCTCCACTCTATGTGTAGTGCACCCCTAAACTCGGCACTCTATATACAGCGCACCCCTGAACTTGGCACTATATACGTAAAGCACCCCCAAACTCTGCAAGTAGTGCACTCCTGGTATTTAATGCCCCTTTAAGGCCCTCCCAATGTTTGTAGTGAAGTTTGACCACACCCACTATTTGTGGTTGAGTTCATGTTCCTATTTTCTGAGGAAAAAAAGCCCTGGTTAAGACTATAGTAAAACACAGCTCCAGTTCTTAGTAAATCTCACTCCACCCAGGAAAGGCCCACCAATTAGCACATTCAAGTCTAACCAAACAGATCAACACTAATTTTGTGTATAAGGCCATTCCCCTCTTTGTCTCCTTCTACTCTACTGTAGAGTAAATTGCATTAGACGGTGGAGTCTATGTGGGTGGTGCATGAATTCTAGTCAATAATGTTTTTTTGTGGGATTAAAGTGTGGTGTGATTCAAAATGATCTGCTGTTTCCCTGGATTGCCATTAGTGACATTTCCCCCTTTACAATGTTGCTTTTGTACAGACTGGGCCTTATTTAGACATCATGCTGGCTAAGCACACCAGAATTATGCTTTTTTAAGAGATCTGCCCCTTTGTGTCATGTTATTATTTTAGTATTGCACCATAGGGGATAGAACAGGGTCTGCTTTACAGGGTCTGTACATTTTAATTGTTCCTTTAGGCTAAGAACATGAGAAAAGAGAGACAGATTTATGTTTTCTTGCTATAAAGAACATTCTGGCTCCTTTTAATACCACCATGTACTCCTTTCCCCATTGGCCTTTTGCTGAATTTAGCTGCAAATGTCCATCCAGAAAAACAAAATAATAAAAAAAAATGTTTTATAGACTTTGGTGCTAAGCCCTCTAGCTCTGATGTACCATAGATGCCTTTATAGGAAATAAAGCCTGGTGTATAGTGACTTCTCCAATAGTAATGTATATCATGTGGCAGAATGAATTGTTTAATTTCCATGCACATGTTGTAGTGCCAGTCCTTTTGCGCAATTCATTTGGTCAGTTGTAAAGACATGCCATGCCTTGTCTTGCATTGCTTTTTATAGCCATGATAGTATTTACTGCAATGCCAGAGCTTTATACTGTATAATGTATCATACATTGTGCTTGAAGTTCAGGGTTAGAATCCAGGACTAGGTTCAGGTTAAAAAGTGTAAATAACCTTGTTGATTAAAATCTAATCTAAGCTTCAACATTATAACATCATTTTTAAAGTAATTCCTAAAATAATTTTAAATTAGTAGCTTTCCTTACCCTCTTCCCAGCAACATAAACATTCCCTAGCATGATGCCCCATGCTGGGAATATGCTTAGAAACGATTTATTCTTTAAGTCACCAGTTGACACTGCTGCTGGTTGCTTTGGTAGCCATTGATGTGAGGGAATTACAATTAGCTTGGCTCCTTATCATGTAATCATTATGTAAGCTTTGGTCTACAGTGTACATATATTTTGTATGTTAGTATTTAAAACACACAAATAAATAAATACTTTTTTGCACTTTTATACATTTTTCAACTTCTTATGAAAAAATATTGGGGTTAATTTACTAAAACTGGAGAGTGCAAAATCTGTTAATAGAAACCAATCAGCTTCCAGTTTTTTTTTTTTTTTTATTATGTTAAAGCTTAAAGGATAAGTTCCCCATTCATAACATGTTACACTCATATTGAGGTTGTAACATGTAACATCTCAGGAACAGACTGACCCCCACACCTCCCCAATCCCCGCCGCTAGTTAGGGGTTCTTCTCCTTCCCTGCTAGCTATCACAATTTAAAAAAATCGTGGCTGAGCGGGGCTCCGCCCAGCAGCATCGCTGATTGGCAGGGCTATGTGCGTTGAAAACTACAAGGTCCGGCAGCTTTTGTGGATGTCGGCTTGAAGTTTTCAATGTGGTAGTTCATTTATGCTTCCAGTTAGATTGCATCTGCTTGCTGGTACGGGATGTACAGGGAAACAGATACACTGGCAGATCTGCAGGAGACCTGCGTGGCACCAGCGATAGGATTCTTGCCATTGTCCACCTCTCCTTGATGACTCTGTAACACGGTTTGGGACTGATTTACCCTGCAACACATCCTGCATTGGACATTTTTTCCACCAACTATAGGGGATTTACCAAAAATCGGATCTGATATGTAAAATTTATTTTCTTGGATATGGGACTTTCATTTCTTCATATCATATTCTTCATGGATTACAATTATTTCTGGAACATAGACCATTGTGTGCTACACCCATGTGGTTAACTGTACGGTGGGAGGGAGTCAAGGCATGAGGATTTGCTGAGGTATAATAGACAACATCTGACCCTTGGTTGGGCCCTCAACACCTTTGCATCTTTACAACCTTGAATAACTGACCTCCTCTAGACCACTGCACTACATCAGCCTTGTTTTGATATATTCCACTTTACCCTAATTCATGAAATTCCTTTCTACAATCGGATATGAACTGTGTGTATTTTCCTTAAAAGTTATATCCAAGTACTGCGGCTTAGACATGGGAGCCGTCAAAAAATTAGTTTCGTTTTGTTCCGTTTCGCATAAAAAAAATTAGTAATTCGTAATTCGTGTACGAAATTTAATTCGGATTCGTCAGAAATACGAATTTCGGACGAATCGTTACAAATCGTTAATATCATTACGAATCGTTACGAATATCGACACTCTATGAATAATAACGAATTATCCGAAAACGTATTAACGTTACATAACACAAGTCTATAAATGTCTATTGTTCACCAATCACTCAGAGGTAGTACGAAATCCGAAATTTCGTTTACGAATACGAAATTTCGTATTTCGTACTTCCTCTGAGTAATTGGTAAACAATAGACAATAGACTTATGTGTTATGTAACGTTAATACGTTTTTGGATAATTCGTTATTATTCGTAGAGTGTCGATATTCGTTACGATTCGTAACAATTCGTAACGATTCAATATACTGAATCACAAATTCATTCGAATCATTCGAACAATAGACAAAAGACTTATGTGTTATGTAACGTTAATACGTTTTTGGATAATTCGTTATTATTCGTA
This sequence comes from Lithobates sylvaticus, assembly GCA_028564925.1. Lineage (NCBI taxonomy): Eukaryota > Metazoa > Chordata > Amphibia > Anura > Ranidae > Lithobates > Lithobates sylvaticus. Next base: position 122,101,429 of record CM053029.1, on the reverse strand, counting down.
GAGTGTCGATATTCGTTACGATTCGTAACGATTCGATATACTGAATCTCGAATTCATTCGAATCATTCGTTATATCCGCTATAATTTCTTTCATATTAGTTGAAATTCATAATTTGGTAGTTTGGATTCGGATAATTTGGATCCGAAACTCGTAAACGAAATTTCGTATTTCGTACAGAATTCGTATTCTTAAAAATTCGTAATTCGGATTCGTACGAATGTACGAACTTCGAAAAATTTGTACGAATTTCCGATTCGTACAAAACTAATCGCACATGTCTACTGAGGCTCAGATGCCATAGTATCGAATTAAGGGACCATACTGAACTGTTCTTTTGCAGGACCATCCGTCCAAACACAATATAAAACCCTGCATATATTATATATATCCCCATCCACTGGTAACACTAGCCCATGGGTCAGGGTATATTAAACTCAGTGACACAATGGAGTCACAAACATATATATGTGTATACATATGAGGTGGACAATTGGCTTGTGGTACCATTTTTTATTTGCTAACCTTTTCACTACTTGACCAAAATAAAATATATTTTTTTAGTTGACACAGTGAGTTGAACCAATTGTGTAATGTATTGCATATGAGGTTTGAGCTAAATCTGTTTTTTTATTCTCAGCTACTGCCAAGCTTTACAGGCTCCAAAAAATAAAAATAAAAATAAATGCAAATTTTTACTGCAAAAAATGAACTTATCCTTTAATTAAACAAGCTGAAGTTAGAAGCTGATTGGCTACCATGCACAGCTGCACCAGATTGTGCACTCTCCAGTTTTAGTAAAACAACCCTATTGTTTCTATTAAAATAATACGATAAAAATATTTCCTAAATAGTAACTTTATATAGCTTAAAAAATTATAAAAAATATTTAGGTATGCAAATAAACCATAGAATTATTGTCAACCTAACTGACACATGCTGATGCTGCTAAATTTGACCTGGACATCTACACATCAATGACCTATAGGCACAAAAGGGTTAAATAATACTTGGTGCCAAAAAAACATTCTATATAAGCAATATCATCCAAGCAGAGTCCATTGCACATTCTGGCCCCCACTGCAAAATAATAGACTCTAATTGGTTGCTAGATGTCAACACTGACATATGTTCTTTCAGATATATTAGACCTATATTTACTGACCTCACCAACCGGACTTCTCCCAGGATGTGTTATTCTCCTGTATGTATCATTACTAGTTCCCAAGTATGATGCTTGATTCATTCATGCCACTGGCACACAGGTATTCTTGTAATGTTGGCATGTAGAAATGAAGTGTAACGGTAAACTCTCTATAAACTATAAACATAATATAAAATTCTAGTTGGTGTTAATGCTGTCTATGCACGTAATATCCCTGTGACTATCCATTCATCAGATGTTGCATCATGGCTGGTTGCACAAAGCATACCTCTGTGTCCAGGTTTTCAGGCCAATAAACACCCTTAACACGTTGTTTAATGATATATGAAACAGAGTTAATTGCTTAATTGCTTCTTAATTAGAAAAATCCCAAATCTCTGGCCTATCAGCAGTCCTTGAGGAATTGTATATCTCTCCATGTCAGTCTTGTCCTGGCGCTTAATGCTCTTAATCCATAGAAAGAAGTAAAGAGAGCCATGCAGTTACTCATTTCTTATGGGTTCACTTACTGATTACATCAGGCTTATTCAGCGGATGATTAAATCTTAGATAAATATAAAATATATCAGAGTTGGAAGAAATCATCTTTGGTCTCACTTATCTTACATAAAATATTGTATAAGATATTATAGTGGAATGTTGTCATTAATTATTCCTAGAAAATCAATGATTGGGTTTTTTCTATAAATGTGAAATCACATTTTTTGTTCATTTTGATTTTGCCATAAAAAAATGGCTTTGCGTCACATCAGGTATGACCATAACACAAAGTTCCATTTTAAAATTAAGGTGGCTCTTTGTGGTGTTTATGGGTGCAATGGGCATTAAATGGCTCCAGGGGGTTACAGAAGATCCAGGACCACCCTGGACTTGTTCTTGTACTATAAACACAGTCCTTAATTTTTTTTTTTTTTTTTTTTTTTTTTTCACAGAAACAAAATAACAGAGAGAAGAAAAAATGTAAATATAAAAAAAAAATAATAATGTGATAATACACAAAAATCAAATACAAAAAAAAAGGAATAACAAAACTATAACAAAAAGCTAAATGAACTAAACTGAACGACCCTATAAAACATCCTCTAATAATAAAAAAAAAGTGTTTTTTACAAGCACATTTTGCAAATGGCAAATTTGGTAATTAAGCAGCCAAATCAGTTCTGCTCAACTCAACCTTACAGAATGAGAGAAGAGGGGGGTCACATCACAATATACTCTCATCTAATCAGAGAACGCCTTTTATTCATAGAAAAAAAAATACTAGGTGTTCTCTAATTGGCAGTGGTGCTAACTCTGCATCATCCTTTGTGCAGTGTGCAGGGGGAAGCCACTTATAGTAATAATAAAGTCCATTTTTTTTCTCATTTAAAAATAACAAACTTGTTATACTAACCTGCTCTGTGCAGTTGTTTTGCACAGAGCAGCCCAGGACCTCCTCTTCTCAGGTTCTTTGCCGGCTCTCCTGGCCTCTCCCTTCTGCTGAGTGCCCCCACAGCAAGCAGCTTGCTATGGGGGCACCGGAGCCGAGCCACTGCTCCGTGTGTCCATTCAGACACAGAGCCTCGGCTTAGCCCACCCCCTCTCTCTCCTTATTTACTGACTTTGATTGACAGCAGTGGGAGCCAATGGCACCCCACTGCTGTCTCAGCCAATGAGAAGGGAGAGTCCCGGACAGCCGAGTCTCTCGTGCAACATCGCTGGATCGAGATGTGCTCAGGTAAGTATTAAGGGGGCTGAGGGGGGCTGCTGCACACAGTAGATTTTTTATCTTAATGCAATGAATGCATTAAGATAAAAAACCTTCTGACTTTAGAAACCACTTTAAACAGGTCCCAGGAGATAGTGGCTACTGCTGTATGATGCACAGGCTACTACAACAGTTTTCAGCATTCCCAGTGGCCCACCAGATATATAAGATATAGATAAAACATTGTGCAAAGCTGAGCCAATGAAAGTTGGCAATAAAGCTAATTCCTGGAGTTCTGCTTTAGCCCTGGTTCACACTGATGGGTTCCAGAAGGGATGGAATCGCATGAACTGAAATAACATGACATTCTGTGGAAGCTCTTCACATTTATGCAGTGCGAATCTGATACAATTATAAAAAGGGTCCTGTGCATGTTTACTGCTGTGCGATTTTTAAGAGAGTCACAGCAGAATAGCATCAATTGGCATTTCAGCTATTCCTTACAATCGCACTGCAAAAGGGATTAAACTCACAGTGCACCAGTCTGAACCAGGGCTTAGACCTCACATGGGTGTACTACCCTGTCTGCATTCAGGGCTGTGCACCTGCATGGCTGTCAAACTGGGAGCGGTGGCTGTGTCCGTGCAGCAGCTGCATTCCAAGTGACGATATCGGGGCTACCTGCACGGGGACACATGCCCTGTGCACGACCCTCATGTGAGTATGCTGCAGTACACCCATGTGAATAGGGCCTTAAAAGACAAACCTGCAAAAAGTATGTAGCAAGTGCATCAGTGCTTGCTCCAGGTCAGCGGGCCTGGCTATACTGTGGCTACTTGAGTCATTTGAAAGCCAGGCACCTAGCATTTACCCAGAGAGTGTCCGATCGGACCATGTTGTCGGAAAATCCGCCCGTGTGTGGGCTCTATCTGACTTTTCCCGTCTGAACTTCCGTCGGAAAAAACTTGAGATCCTGCTCTCAAATTTTCCGACAACAAAATCCGATCTGACTTTTTCCGATCGTGTGTAGAGAATTCCGACGGATAAAGTGCCACGCATGCTCAGATCAAATTACACGTAGTTCTGTCGTACGCAACGAACGTCACCACATTTGGCAAAAAAAAATTCTTCTCTGTCCAACTCATTAGTCCCATGATGCTCGATTCTGTTATGCAGATGTATGTTTTATTTGTAAAAAAAAAAAAAAAAAAGATACTCAGGCTTTTATATTTGGAATTCCTTGTGTGATTGTGAATTTCACATCTCGCCATTGTGTGGGAGGAGCTTCACATAAAATAAAGTTCTTATGCTTCTGAACTGATTTCCTTCTGAGGCTTGTGAAGAGCAGAGACAAACAGATTAGTGTGCTATCCTGCAGGAATTACTGTACACAGAAGGCTCCCTGTGTCTACAGATCACAAAGCTTCTGAGGACTTTATACAGAAATAATAATATCGGGCTTGTGTGTTATGTCAGGAGAAAGCACGCCTTGCCAAGTAACCGTCAGCACACAGGATGACATTATGACATAGAGACACTTTGACATAAGCCCATTGACTGGCTCCCTGGTGGTTCACATTGGAGCAGATTATATGTAAATAGATAAGCCTTGTATATGTCTACAATCATTTTGCACAAGGGACAAATTCCCCTTTGGCAAAAAAAGGCTCCATTTGATATACTGTATAATCAGCAATGGATAGAGATAAGAGAAATGTTGGCGGAGACAGGAAACTAACTGGGATATTTCTTACAGAATCAAATAGGAGAGCATTTTTCTTTATAAACACTGGCATTCAACCCCCTGTGTATAGGAGTGCCCTGAAGTGGATTATTAATCAGTTATCTCAAAGTACTATAGTCTGCCGCTACTTTCCTTACCTAACGCTGAAAATTTAAAGCACACACCGGGGCCTTATTTACCTCGTAAGCTTTGGCATCGAGATCCATCAGTTTGTATTCCTGCTTCAACCTATAGCCATTATTTTTACATCTTGTTTAAGGTGGAGGCAGCAGTTAAAGCGGAACTTAAATGAAAAGAAAAAGCTCTGTTTACAATATATCTCCCTCCCAATGTAAAAATGCTAACTGAAAGCAATAAAGGAATAAAACACTGCAACAAAAAATATAAAAATACCTTATGCCTGGCTTCCAGCATGCCGCCAGGACACTAAGGGGTAGATTTACTAAAGGCAAATAGACTGTGTACTTTGCAAGTGCAGTTGCTCCAGAGCTTAGTACTGTGATTGCGAACCTTGGCACCAAAGATCTTTTGGAACTACATTTCCCATGATGCTCAACTACACACTGCAGAGTGCATGAGCATCATGGGAAATGTAGTTCCAAAACATCTGGGGTGCCAAAGTTCGCCATCACTGGCTTAGTAAATGAGACAAAGCTTCACTTTACAAAGAATACCCAATCACATGCAAGGCAAGGAAAATAAAACAGTATTTTGCTTGCACGTGATTGGATGAAGTTCGTCAGTAAAGCAGCGCTAAATATAGTGCTGCTTTACCGTCGACGCCGCTTCCGCCCCAGTGTGAAAGGGGCCTTAAGGTCTGGAGAAACTGCACTTGCAAAGTGCACCATCTATTTGCCTTTAGTAAATAAAAACCTACCTGTATATTATAGCTAAGCCCGTAAGGGTGAAATGCTTTCAAAAGGGGCAACCTGCAGGTGGGGACATTCATGGTGTCTATGTTGGTTCAAAAGTTATTGACAGATGACCAAGTCATAAAGGTAGTCGCTGACTCGTAATGGACAAATATAAATAAACCATATAACATATAATAGTGAAAAAGTATATAAAAGTGAATAATATTAGGTAATTAAAAGCCCATTGTGACAAAATCCCAACACCATGATTTCTTCAACATCAAAGTCTTGTTTCTTCACCTCTTCTAACCAAAAGTGTGAATGTAAGCTCACCAGAAATGTCTGACCCCTTTTTTCAGGTAGGTCAAAAAAAGCTGTTTGCGCTCATAGGCTGAGATTCCCCTGATCTTTAATGTCCAGTAAGTTCCTCCAATTGGATGACCATCATAGATAAAGTGACCCTGCAGGAGACATATTAAAGAGTTTCATAGCGTAGTATTTTATTTAAAACAAGTATCAAAATTTGCACTCACATGTTAAGGTGCCAGAAACCCCAAGCCTTGTTCCAGTTTGCAGCCCCGGAAGTCACACAGGACCCTGGTTCGTCACTTCTTACCTGCTTAATACATCACCGTCAGGTTGATTTACTAAAGGCAAATAGACTGTGCACTTTGCAAGTGTAGTTGCACTCATTCCCAGTGATTAGTGGTAAATCTCTGCAGATTTCCATCATCCAATCGTGTGGAAGAAAAAAAAAATGTTTTTTAACCACTAGCCGACCAGCTCACACAGATATACTGCTGCAGGTCAGCTCTCCTGCGTGAACTGACGCACCTGTACGTCAGTCCTTGCAGAGAGAATAGCGCGCGCGCACGCGGGAGCATGCCCAAGGGTCCCACGGACTCGATGTCCGCCGAAAACCTGCAAACGTGGTGAGGGAGGCAGAACAGGGAACTGCCTATGTAAACAAGACGATTCATGTTCTGTCAGATGACATAACAGAGATCGACTGTTCCCAGTGATCGGGAACAGTGATCTCTCTTATGTTCCAGTGAGCCCATCCCCCCTAGAGTTAGAACACACCGAGGGAAAACACTTAACCCCTTAATCGCCCCCTAGTGTGAACCCCTTCCCTGCCAGTGTCATTTTTACATTGATCAGTGCATTTTTATAGCACTGATCAATGTAATAATGTCACTGGCCCCCAAAAAGTGTAATTTGGGGTCAGATTTGTCCATCGCAGTCCCGCTAAAAATTGCAGATCGCCACCATTACCAGTAAAAACAATAAAAAGTAAATAAAAGTCCCTAAATCTATCCCGTAGTTTGTAGAATCGATAACTATTGCGCAAACCAATCAATATACGCCTATTGCGATTTTTTTTACCAAAAATATGTAGAAGAATATACAAAGGCCGAAACTGATGAATAAATTCATGTTTTATATATTTTTTTGGATATGTATTATAGCAGAAAGTAAAAAATATATATTTTTTTATTTTTTTGTTTATAGCACAAAAAATAAAAACCACAGAGGTGATCAAATACTTGCCATAGTCTTGTCATTGAGAGATTTAACTGCTTGTTGACAGTTAATTTCAGTTTGTACAAAACAGATTACTGCCGACAAGCAGTTAAATCTCTCAGTAGCAAAGAGATTTAATCACCAGAGTAGCCCTAACCTTAGATTAGGCTGACTTCTACAGCACAGAAGTCTCAGAGTTTCAGATTTTGGACAGTATAAATAAATTTTTATAAAAATATCAAGTTAAAAAATTGCAATCCATTGGTAAAAATGGGAAGTTTTTTAATTTCCGTATGTATTAATAGATTAATTATTGAATTCAGAACCATTAACAAACAAAACAATTAGAGGGAGTAGGGAGGGAGCATTATTAAGACTCAGAAAAGAAGACTCGTTATGAGATTCTACCTGGAGTCTGCTAGTTTTTACAGAATTTTTACTTCTCCTAGTAATAAAACTTTGGTCCTAATTGATTCCAGAGAACTGATGTGCACTAATGCACTAATTCACACATGTGTTAAGTGAGGTGGTGTAAATAAATAAATTCTTTATGTTGAGGGGAAATTTTAAAATTAAAAAATGACTTAATTGGCTTTTTAAAGTCCCAACCCAATTGAGCAGCCCAGATCCTCCTCTTCTCAGGTCCCATGGCTTACTTCCATGCAGGTCATACTTTAATAAAGAGGGCTCTGTTTTTAAAGTGGTATGTTCCCTAATCACTGAAATATTTACATTTGAGAAGTTGCAAAGGTCAGAAAATTCCCTGTTACATACTAGGCTAGCTGCCCAGCATCTGAAAAACAAGTATTAGTGGTCTGTGCTTAATACTCTACATGTTGTTACATTTGCCTAATGGGCTGGGCTCATTGTTACCTGTGTCTGCTTATGTTTTTTAGGTGACCGATTTGAAAAAAAAATTACAATTATTGTCCCTAACAGTAGATAAAGTCTGCATTGTTGCTTTCCCAGAAATGTAGTTTTTGCCTAAAGTAAGTCTCTTTGCAGATAATGCAGTTGCCGGGCCAGGTAGCAAGAATCCCACTGGGAGCAGACTTGGACTAAGCCTCTGGTGTGCAGGGGTAAAGAAGAGAGAATGCTAGGGTGTGCAGCTATTAACAGAAGATAACCATAAGTACATAAATTGCAATTTAAAAATGAAGAGGACATGTGGTTGGCTAATAGTTTGGAGCAGCACTTGCTACAAGATTGTCATTCTGTAGAGGTGGAGGAGCATTTTATTGGTCAGCATCAGCAAATCCCTGCAAGGAACAAAAGAGAGGAGACGTTCCTCGGGTATGTTCTCTCAGACAGCACACGTGGGTGCTCAACCTGTGTCCCTCCAGGTGTTGCTGGACTACTAGTCCCATCATGCTTCAGCCTTTGGTAGTCATGCTTAAAACTGTCAGCCTTGCAATGACTCATGGGACTTGTAGTTCCCCAACAACTGGAGGGCCACAGGTTGAGCACCCATGGTAACCATGTAGTTAGTGAGCCACACAGTGCCAGTGCCCTTATCAAGCTTACCTGCTAATCAGCCATCAATTAGGAAGCTGGTGTCCACCCAGTATGTCCCAGTTATCCCCTACTGATTTATCTTCTACACCAAAAAAATGAAAGGGTCTGCTGAGCCAAGCATAGCAATGCTGTATGTAAATAGTTTTTTTTTTTGTTAAATAATTTTTATTGTACAAAAGGAAAATATAACAACCAAAAAAAACATCTGAGAGACATTCCAGTAAGGCACATCCGCCAATGCAACATATACAGCATGTCAAAGGATTGCAGTACTCTCATCCATACATGTACAGTACGTTTTTTTTTTTTTTTTTAAAAACCATAGACAGAACCCCAACCATCCCTGTCCATTTAACCCTTAAAAAAAAAAAAAAACTAACCCCTCCCACCCCCCCCCCCTTTGTCTCTCTGCGTTCACTGCCCACATATCCAATATCCCACATTACTCCCTTGATTGAAAGAAAAATTACCAGGGCATACTGAAAGAGTGCTGTCCTGCGGTGACCATGTTTGTTATGTGGATAGCGACCTATTACTCTATAGCTTCACAGTACCTTACATTCCACTCCACTGGAGCCTTCATAAGTCAGTTCCCCATAAAGGGTACATAGTTGGTGTCATTCATTCCTCCCCTTCCAAAGTATATTCAGACTCCACCCACCTAGACCACATCTTCCTAAATTTCTTAGGTGCCCCCCTAGCTTGTATGTAAATAGTTATTGCTTCTGAGAAGTTTATCAACAGGTGATGTCCCTTATGACTGGTGATCTGATTATTGGGGGGGGGGGGGGGGGGGATAATAATCAAAAAGCAGCAGGAAAAGTAAAGGAACATCATTCCACCGAATGAATGATGTAGAAGCAGAGAGATTCATGCGCTGCAGTTACTCAGGTACTGTTTCCTCTCCAGCAAGGAGAAAAGTGAGCAACACATTAGTGACATCATCAAACCTCATTCCAAATGTCATGTAACTAGCAGTCAGAGCTATGATAGCTTTTTCCAATGCTGACACTACAGATATTTAGCTATGATGCTAAAAAACAGTCACATGCTCCCCGCACTGCTGCACTGCTATTTTTTAGGAGGAAGACAACAGGTAGATTTTGTACTGCTTAGACTCTATCAACATTTCTAGATCATCCCATAAGAAAGCAAATCTTTACTTTGAGTGTAGGTCCACTTTAAATTCTTAACTTTCTCACACCTCTGTTTTATATTCTGTATTCCATATTTAGTTTTTAAGTCTAGATGCAAGTAATATACATCTGCCAAGATGCTGTCGTTTTAGATCGACCTCTCCTCAAAGCAGAAGACAGTTTAAATATAGGTATTTGAAAAGATGAATCTCCTTTACGATGCTTTCTAATGGGCAGACTGCTGAGTTGCTGATGATCTTGACTCTTGCAGGATCATCCACAGAGGAGAATCCATCATTCCATCCCATCAGAGTTTGTAGCTCCCGGATTCACTGAGATGGCCTTGCTGTGCTGCGAGAGCCAACACGTTTCTCCATTCTGCCTCGTAAGAATGGTGGCTATAAAGATTGGACGGAAATGAGCTGGGCCCCATTGGGGGAAGTTATGTGCTACTGCTCTACTCTACTTTCTGGACCATCAGCAAGTTTCCCAGTGAATGAACAGGGAAGGTGCTATTAACGTTCTGCCCCCACATTTTATTAGATTTGAGCACCAGTTTAACCTTTGACAGTCTCTTTCTTTAATTGTGTCAATCTCTGCAGTTTCCCTCTAGACTTTCCTTTGGAGGGCGTATTTGCGCTAGAGAACAGATCGATCCTGGGAACTGAATGTGCTCTTGGCCATAAAGCTGTTTAGCCTTATTAATCTTCTCCGATTCATATACCGTAAGCTAGCTGCATTTTATACATTATCAACAGTGCCCTCAGCTGCAATCTTTGTAATGTATATACTGGCAGATTAATAAAATATTAATCCTTGGTATGTGTGGCTTTGCTAAAGCACATCATTGCCTACTGTTTTAAAGGGAAATAAAATGTTTTTTTAACAAGTATTCAAACTGATTTTTTTTATTTCTGTGGAATTTTTATTTAAAAAAAATGAATATTTAATAAAGAGTGTTTCCATGACATGTATTTTCCAAACCATGCATACATTTTAAAAGGAATGCAAGGCATTGCCTCTTTACTAGTTGCTGCTTACTTGTTGCCTAAGGGCCCTTTCACACAGATCAGTTTTCGATGGGATTTTAAGGTTGAAAAAGGGAAACAAAAAAGCATGAAAAATGTATCCCTTTAAATCATATTAAACTCTTCACACCGATGTGCTGCATGCGGTGCAGTCTATTTTTAAAAGTCCTGCACTTCACTTTTTGGTGCATTTTTAAAAGCACACCAAAAACACAACTCCTCATTGAAACGAATAGAAAATGCACCCACACTGCGTTTTTAGTGTGTTTTTGGAGTCACATGCCCAAGTGCATTCTGGGAGTCAGGAATCCAGAAAACACACCAAAAATGCACAGAAAACTCATCAGAAATGCATAAACAAATGCGTTTTTACTGTTTTTACAGCGGAGCAGTGTGAAATGGCCCTTAGGGGCCCATTCATATACAGGCATACCCCACTTTTAAGTACACAATGGGGTTTATTTACTCTGGAAAGTGCAAAATCAGGCTTTTTTCTGCATAGAAACCAATAAGCTTCTAACCCCAGATTGTTCAATTAAGCTTTGGTAATAAAACCTGGAAGCTCATTGGTTTCTATGCAGAAGGGAGCCTGATTTTGCACTTTCCAGCTTTAGTAAATAAACCCAATTGTGTACTTAAAAGTGGGGTATGCCTGTAGCCTGGTCTGCTGCAGCGCATTTAACACACATTGGGGGTTATTTACTAAAGGCAAATCCACTTTGCAATACACGTGCACTGCACGAACATTTGAAAGTGCAGTCACTGTAGATCTGAGGGGGACATGCAAGAAAAAAAAAAAAAAAGGTATTTTAGCTTGCACATGATTGGATGATAAAATCAGCAGAGCTTCCCCTCCTTTCAGATCTTCCCCTCAGATCTACAGTGACTGCACTTCCAAGTGAACTTGCAGTGCAAAGTGGATTTGCCTTTAGTAAATCAACCCCAATGTGTCGTACAATAACTTTCATTTTGTTAAAGCAGTATGTTCATTCGAAAGGGCTGCCTAACACATCACAAGAAAACAATAAATTGTGCATGCAGTATTTTTGGTAGTGCACCATGCTTGTACGTTGCAGCACGTTGCACTGCATTGCGAACGCACTGGGAAGGTGATGGCATTCCATTACACAAACACATGCTTTATCTCACTTCAATAATGTGAACAGACCCTTAGGTAGGTGTGATCAAGCTGTCCGCTCCTGGTCTCTGCTTATGATTGGGAGCCAGGCAAAGGGCTGATCATGTGACCACTGTGACAGCCATCCACAGTGATTACATGACCCACCCATCTTTAAAGCGGGGTGCCCCTTAAAAAATAAAAAAATAAAAGTCAGCAGCTACAAATGCTGCAGCTGCTGACTTTTAATAATCGGACACTTACCTGTCCCAGGTTCCAGCGATGCGGGGGAACAAAGCCCCGCTCGTTCCCGCTCTGCTCGGCCGCGCCGGCATTCTTACTGTGGGCACCCACTGTGCATGCGCGAGTGGCGCCGCGTGCCGTGATTGGCCGCGCAGTCATCTGGGACCTGTCATGTGTCCCAGATGACTGACTGCGCCGAGGGCAAGTGATGTCACTTAGCCCAGGCCCTGAAGGAGGCAGACTACGAGGGACCCCCTAGCAACAGGCATTTAGAGGTGAGTTAAAAAAATGTTTTTCCAAATGTTTTTTTTTGGGGGGGGAATTTTAATCATATTTTTTTTTTTTGAGGGAAACACCACTTTAAGACCCAATTAAAGGGTCACAGGGAGGGGGCAGGAAAGGATAAACTATTTATGGTTCTGAACATAAAATTACCACAGGCTGACAATAGCTGGTTGTTAAAGTGTAGTTCCACCCAAAAGTCGAAACCTTACACTTATTTGCGTCCTCCCCCCTATGGTGCCACGTTTGGCACCTTTTATGGGGGAAGGGGGAACAGGGACCTGTTTTTGACAGGTCCTCCTTCCCAGCTTCCGGAGAAAGCGTCGCAGCGACGTCCCTTGGAATTTCAGCCCCCCTCCTCCTTCCTCCGCGGTTGAGCCAATTATAAAGTGAAGCGGGATTCGTGCATTTGCAGAAGGGCACAGGTTTCCCTTAGTGGAGTTGCAGGTGGCAGCATCCGACAGCCGATCTGAAGATAGGCTAGGGTGCTGACATTGCAGGCTCCCTGGACAGGTAAGTGTCCATATATTAAAAGTAGCAGCTACAAATACGTAAGGACCTGGTATTGATTGGGGGGCCCCCACATAATTTTTTCCCCTCATTTTTCATTGCCAGCATTTTTTTTTTACATTCGGCTGTTAGCAGGGTACCATGCTGACAGCTGATAACTCACTGGTCGTTAAGGACACGGTGGCCGCCCGCTCCTTAACAACCAGGTTGTTTACTGGTTGTTATGGATGCTAGCAGCTGCTGGTTCCTTAAATATTGCATGCTGGGACTACTACTTAATTATTGAAATGCATTTTTTTTTAACCTTTTTGTGAATTGACTTTCACTTCTGTTTTTATAATAACATCATTATAAAAATATCTGGTGTGTGGTAACCAATCCAAATATAGTTTCTTAAAATTGAAAGCTCATTGGTTGCCATGAGTCACTGTGCTCCACTACTATTTAAAATTGTTAAATATATCAATGAAAAAAAGTGCCTTAAAGTGGTTGTAAACCCTTACAGACCACTTTTACCTACAGGTAAGCCTAGATTAAGGCTTACATGTAGGTGCAAGAAATGTCTCCTAATTCTACACGGTTTAGGAGATATTTGCAAAAGACAGGCACTGATGTCTAGACAGTGGCGCGCAGGCGCACTGAGTGTGCCGTTGCTAACGTCGATCATGCAGTTAGTGGAGGCTCCAGTGCATATGCGTGGGAGTGACGTCATTGCGGCTCCGGCCAATCACAGCGCCGGAGCCGCGATACTCGGAAGGAAGATGGACGCTTCGTGGAAGAGGGGACAGCGGTGACATCGCAGGCTCCCGTGTCAAGTAAGTGACACATAATGGGCTACTATGCGATGCATAGTAGCCCATTATGCTTTACCTTTGTAGGGAAACAAAGAGGAAGTAAAACCCATCAGGGTTTACTTCCTCTTTAATAAATATAATGTTTACTCCACATATACATTATATAGAATAAGGAAACTGCACAACTTCCAGTACACAATAACTCTAGCCAGAATTTGACCTTTTCTTTAAGAAAAATCCTATTCATACTTTCTACATATCTCTGCTGCTTTATGCAAACTGGGGGTCTATTCCCCATCTTGTTGAGGGTTTTTTAATAGAGCTGACCTTTCTTCCAACTTTAGAAAGCAGAATCCATGAACTAATCTTTCCATCTGCAAATGGCGTTGTTCTCAGAATATTTTTACATATATATGATTGCATTTTCAGAGCGCCTTTACATCGTTTCTTCTCACAGCGCACCCGCTGCAATAAAACATTATTACTTTAACAAGAAAAGCAATTGCAGTATCACAGTTATTATCACATTTAAGTAAAACTAAGCAGAGAAATGTAATTCAGGTGGTCAAATTCCACCAGTGATGTAGATGCAGGCTCCATCATGAAGGTTTAGCTTAGACAATGCCACAGTGCAATTTTCTAATGCATTCTGCATATTATGGGAAATACTGTATAGAGAAGGCTTTAGAGATAATGTACTTGTATATTAAAATGTATCCGGTCTGGGTCATATTTCTGGCAAGTCTTTGTAGTAGCACAGTTAGACTGACATGTGACGTTACATGCAGGGCTAGGTGGTGCCTCGGGGTCTACACCTGCACCCCTGTGACCCCCTCTCACATGCTTACCACTGTATACCTGTCAAACCCTTTGAAAAGAAGATTAACAAAAGCATTTCAATGGAATTATAATCTCTTCTTCCCCTGAAATATTCATGCTGGCCCGAGGGCAGCATTATTCCCTTTACTAGTTGCATACAAATGAGATATAATGATTTATCTCATGAAAGAAGATGAACTGCAAGGGGAACTAAAGTTTCAATCACAGTCACTAGGAAGGATCCGCAGAGTCTGCCACGTCTTTGACAGAGGAAGAAAAATGTCATGCCCCCATAGGCTGAACACCCAGTCACAAACTAACATGTCAATGAAGTGAGCCATCATTCCAAAATTCTTCCATTTTGTTTATGACTTTTATACCATGAATATGACAAGGAGATGGGATCACCCTGAATGTCTGCCGAAATATGCAACCTAGTTGCTGTGACATATATGTAAGTACAGGGCAACTGATAAGTTCACATGTTCGATAAAACAAGGGCTTTTAATTGCTGTAGGTTACACTCCTATTCCCATCTCTAATTACCTGGACCTCCATGTAAATATTTTATTAAAGACTTTTCTATGGAGATTAATTAATGAAGAATGGAGCCCTAGGCAAGGTAGCAGTTGTGATTCCCCCATCCTTTTGACTGACATTGATAGAGATTTCCATAGGCACAGAAAATCCTCCCTATTTGTATTGTCTATATTAGCATGGCCCCTTCCCAACAGACACTAAATGGCTAGAAGTTCATCTTCCCTTGTGAAGTGACTGGCAGCACAACTTTGACCAAGTGCGGTACACTCCTGGTTTACTACAGGAACACGGAAGTTGTGGTTGAATCCTCTGGACATTCACCAGACCCTAAGCTAATGTTTAGGTCTACTTGTGAATGATTCGGCTTCAGTTTTTGGGCACTTTAGACTGCTTCAAGATGAATAATATAGAGTGATTATTTAATAAGAGATCAATTAAGACATCTCAGTTGAGAGAAAATCATGATTGGATGCTATAGTTTACTATATTTTGGTCATATTCATTGCATTTTTCACTACTTTATTAAGTCTACTAATGTTGAGGTAGATCAAGTCACAGACAACATGTCCAAAGAATGATCTTTGAACATGACTTTACAAACAACTCAAAGGATCAAGTACAGTACATTCATTTAACACTGTTTTTTTCAGCATCACATCTTTATGTTACAAACCTGAAAGCCTAGTTCACAGTGGGATTAACTAGTAAATATTATATGAACATTATGTTTAGAAATTATTTATGCAAGACTTAAAAGCTTGATACAGCTTTGTTTTGCAGAGGTTGGTTAGTCACATTCAACTTCTTCAATTCAATAACTGGCAGGAAGATATCCCAGCATTTTTAGCCACGCAGAAAGCACAGACACTTTAATCCAATCACCATGAAATGTCAAATCTTAAGGGTAGAGATGTTAAAATGGCATAATATGCGGAAGACAGGTGGTGTTAAAGACCCCGCCCCTGTTCACGGATGGTTGTTCAACTTTGGCATAGATGGCCGTTTTTAACCCCACTTTTGAACCAATTGTCCCTTCTGTTCAAAATGTGCATGTCACTGTCCTTGAATGTTTCTTTTCTGATTCCCAATAACCCCCAGTCTATGTTCCAGTAGGTGGTATGAGTTAAAAAGCAGATACTGTGCAAAACACAAACTGGAGGTTATGAGGACTCTGCAACATCGGGCTAAGATGGTAACAACAATCTTTACAGACTTTGGGTAGCTTTCTTAAAGCCCTGAGGGATACCTCCAGCTCCATTTTCGGAGTGCTGACTATAGGGACTTCTGGCTGTAAGTTTAAAGTTAGCCTTTTTGAAGCTTCTAAATCTTAGGCCTACGCATGAAGGTGAATACAGTTATGTTCTTATACATTTTAGATCAAAGAGTGACATAAATTCCTAAAGTCATGATTGCTCTTGCTGCTTTCAACCTCTTGTTGGTCAGCAAGGTTGTCCATCATAATGACAGATCAAAAGTGGGATACGAGTAGAGAGTGGGAATAAGTACAAGCTCAGGTACTGAAAGCCCTCTTTGTATATTATAGTTCCCCAGATTGACACTTGACAGTATCCAAGAAGCTCTACAAGGTGTGTGAACATACGTGCAGGTATATGTGCTATACAAATCGCTTTAAACAAGCTTCTGCAAAAATTTTGAAAGCTGGACAGATATTTATGTTCAAACTAACACCTCTGTGAACTAGATATTAAAGTTGCTAGAAAATGAAACTCTGATATTTCATCTAGTATCCACTGGTCCAAGATACTGTACATCTTAAACCCCTACCCCCCCCCCTCCATTTACAGTTGTCTATATCATTCTGCCTACTCAGATTAGATACAATGCCAAACTACTTCTATTTGGTTTCTTCCTTCTACATAGTGATTGCAACAAGAAGATAGAATAACTTCAGTAATCTACATTATGATTGGATCAATCTATCTCTCCCAGCACAACATACATGCAATTAAAACCACAAATTAAATGTAAGATGCTTCTCCCACCCTAATATGCAGAGCACAGTCCACCAAGCCACTTCCTGCCATTACTAAGACAAAGGATAACCATTGTGACATGGCAACAAAAAAGGTACTAATGGCTTGTAACTCTTTGCCCATTGGGCTGGTTATCCTCAAGTCTCTATTTACAAAAAGTGAGCAATAGTCAAGGCAATTATTAATAATCTTGTCATAGGTACGTACCAATGATGGGCTCCCTATATTGCCAAGATCACACAGCCAAAAGGACAGCTATGTCCCTCATATAATTATTCCCATAGCAATGGTTGGATCTACATGTTGTAATAGAATGGATGGCAAGCTGTAAAAAGTCTTTAGTTAAAGATTCCCTATGACTCTGCCCATTCAATTTTGGGTGAAAATTACTAATAGAGGTAAACAATTGAAATCCTCACAAGCCTATTTTTCACTTACAAAATCTGATGCATTTCCAAAGAGGATCAGCTGATCTGGCTGGTGCTTTGATGATGTGTCAATCCTACTAAATTCAAAGCTGTGTCTGCAGAGGCATGTGACAAAAAAGTGTCTGTGTTAGCAGAAATAGAATGCTGAATGTTTATATGGATAAATGATTCTTGGGGAAATATCTGATCTTTCACTGTATTGAGCAAGAAATTGCTGTCTAGCTTTAACACTTCTGTTTCTCTTTTGCTTTTGGCAAGTGATATAGCACCGCTAAATGTTGCAACATGTTTGACTTGTCCATAACAACCATCAAGCAGCTCTCAGTGGGTATAGTAATGGGAACTTTTTCTGACAGGCTTCTATGGACTACCGTACACTACTGTAATTTGCACCATGCTGTTAAAGCCAAATTGAAGTCTTATGCTGCGTACACACGAGCGGAATTTCTGTTGGAAAAAACTTGGATGTTTTTTCCGACCGAATTCCGCTCAAGCTTGGCTTGCATACACACGGTCACACAAAAGTTTGCTGAACTTTCGACCGTAAAGAACGCGGTGACGTACAACACTACGACGAGCCAAGAAAATTAAGTTCAATGCTTGCGTCAAATTGTTTCCGAGCATGCGTAGGAATTTTGCATGTCGGAATTGGTACAGGCGTTCTGAATTTCCGATCGGGAACTTTTTCCAAACGAAAAATTGAGAACTTGCTCTCAATCTTTTGCTGGCTGGAATTCCGCCAGCAAAAGTCCAATGGAGCATACACACGGTCGCATTTTCGGACCAAAAGCTCTCATCGGACTTTTGCTGGTGGAATTTCTGCTTGTGTGTATGGGGCATTAAGGCCCAAATACAGATCGTTCCCAAAGTATTGCTTTGGGAACAGGATGGATCCTTTAAACGGGTGAGCAGTCTGAAGGTCCAGTTAAGCATTTTCTCTACTGATTGTCAGTTTCAGTTTGTATAATTACCTACAGAGATCATTGCAGCATACAGACCACTTGCAGAGGTTCAGACAGGGTTTTCTTGTTTCCCACTGCTGAATGTATAGACAAGACAGATCTATTCTGTGAAAGCTTTTTATGCTGACTTTTGACAGTTGAAAGCTTTACTTTATGCACTGTGGCAGTCTGCCTTTCTGTTTGTTTGCTATCAGGGTAATTAGTATCCTGCAGTGTTATTTAATGTGTAAAAAGTAAAACTCTCTTCTGTTAAGACAAAAACAATCCCCTGCAAATGAACTATACATGGCAAAGGTTTTAGCAAGCTTTTTTTTGTGGTCTTCACCTGCTAATGTTCCAGAGATATTAACGCGGAAATAAAGTTAAAAAATATAAAAAACTGTTAACATGCAGGGTCTTTATTGCAGACGAAACATGCAATATCATGCACTGCTCAGTTTGCAAACTAGCACAACTATTCACACCAAATCTGACTTTGAAATTGTGCGACTTCACTTGAAATTGCACGTTTTCAAAGCCGCAGCTCAGTTTGACTTCATGCACAGATGTCAAATCAAACCTGAAACCACCAAAAATTGTGCAGGAACTTCTTTAATCAAACCGGTGTGGCACTGTAAAGTCGGTATCGAGTTGAACAGTTCCATTGCCAAAAAGAGGGTGCAACTTGTCATGCGATTTGGATCTGTCAATGACAAGTCGCACCGGTGTGAACAGGGGTTTCGTTTTGGATAGATTGGGAAAAGTTAGTACTTCTGTCTGCTGTTTAGAACTCCATCAGAAAGATTTACCCTCACTTCAGGCGAGTAATGGGAAACTCCCCAACAGTATCACTAACAGAAGTAAATTTTTTTTTCTTTTTTCTTAGTAGAGTAGGGCAAGACTAGAACCCCTTTTATATTCGTATTCCCATCTGTGCCCTTGTTGCAGATAAGGCTAGACCCCCTTTCAGCTTCTTATTCCCATCTGTGCCCTTGTTGCAGATAAGGCTAGACCCCCTTTCAGATTCTTATTCCCATCTGTGCCCTTGTTGCAGATAAGGCTAGACCCCCTTTCAGATTCTTATACCCATCTGTGCCCTTGTTGCAGATAAGACTAGACCCCCTTTCAGATTCTTATTCCCATCTGTGCCCTTGTTGCAGATAAGGCTAGACCCCCTTTCAGATTCTTATACCCATCTGTGCCCTTGTTTCAGATAAGACTAGACCCCCTTTCAGATTCTTATTCCCATCTGTGCCCTTGTTGCAGATAAGGCTAGACCCCCTTTCAGATTCTTATACCCATCTGTGCCCTTGTTGCAGATAAGACTAGACCCCCTTTCAGATTCTTATTCCCATCTGTGCCCTTGTTGCAGATAAGGCTAGACCCCCTTTTAGATTCTTATTCCCATCTGTGCTCTTGTTACAGATAAGACTAGACCCTCTTTTAGATTCTTATTCCCATCTGTGCCCTTGTTACAGATAAGGCTAGACCCCCTTTTAGATTCTTATTCCCATCTGTGCTCTTGTTACAGATAAGGCTAGACCCTCTTTTAGATTCTTATTCCCGTCTGTGTCCTTGTTGCAGATAAGGCTAGACCCCCTTTTAGATTCTTATTCCCATCTGTGTCCTTGTTGCAGATACGGCTATACCCCCTTTCAGATTCTTATTCCCATCTGTGCCCTTGTTGCAGATAAGGCTAGACCCCCTTTCAGATTCTTATTCCCATCTGTGCCCTTGTTGCAGATAAGGCTAGACCCCCTTTCAGATTCTTATTCCCATCTGTGCCCTTGTTGCAGATAAGGCTAGACCCCCTTTCAGATTCTTATTCCCATCTGTGCCCTTGTTGCAGATAAGACTAGACCCCCTTTCAGATTCTTATTCCCATCTGTGCCCTTGTTGCAGATAAGGCTAGACCCCCTTTCAGATTCTTATTCCCATCTGTGCCCTTGTTGCAGATGTTCCCTTTCTTCCTGTTTTTTACATCCACTGACCACAGGACAGGAAATAAAAATCTCTATCATTGCCTGGGATAGCAGTTAAAAAACAGCAGGAGTTCTAATCCCTCCTCAAATCTAGACACATGTTTTTGGTTTAAGATACACTTTAACCATATATTTATATAGTTAATCTGGTTGAAAAAAGACATAAATCCATTGAGTTCAACCAATAGAAGGGAAAACAAATATATACAATCCTATATATACAATCCTATACCCACAATTGATCAATACTTCATAAGGCTTACAGTTGCTTTGATCTGAGCCATCATTAGAGAGACCTGCCTTTCCTATTACACCAAAGGAAGGAAAGGAAGAGAGTATGTATCAATGAACATTTTGTGAATGAAGGGATCATCAACAGCAGAAGATGATTCATTGTGATGGGTTGTAATTGGTTAGGGAATCACTTTTTTTTAACCCTTTTACACCCTTCCTCTCCTGTAGATCTCATGCTTTCTCTATGTGACCTTATATTAATTCCTTCACTTCCATTATCCTTCACATTTACCCTCACATCTCCATCCTTCCATTGTATGCAACCTATATATTAACCTCTTTACCTTCATTCTGTGTATGATCTATACATTAACAATGAGCTATATCTAGCACACCAATACCAACTAATGTTTATTTTTTTCCTAAAAAAGTGGCAAAAAAATATTTTAACTTGGTGTGTCTACTTTCCAAAAATCCAATTTTGGAAGGGGGTTTTGAACTGTCCTGGTATTTTAATTGCATATGATTTATAACAGAAAGTAAGGAAAACTTTTTGGGGCTTTTAAATGCCACCACAAAAAGCTCTCTGTGTTTAAAAAATAATATAAAATTTGGGTACAGTGTTACATGACCAAGTCATGTCTGTCATGTCTGTCACACCTGAAAATGGCCTGGTAACAAAGGAGTATTACAAGTTGATTGTCAAGTGGGTAATCAGGGCAAACACAGCAGCCACAGCATCCCCTTAGGTGGGCAAGAACCTTTGAAAACACCTAACCAAAGGTAACTATCATTCCAAGTGGGTGAAAACTCCTGAGCTCTCTGTACACAGATAATTTTTGAGTGTTATAAAGAGTAATTGGAACTTGTTGGCAAATCATGAGTAAACTGAAATGAAAAGCTAATCTTAAAAAAAAAAAAAAGAATAGTGTATGTATGTATGCATTATATAAAAATTTTCACAAAAGAGGGGGTTTCCTTTTTAAAAAAAAATGGTGAATGGAGTTAAAGGGTTACTAAACCCTTGTTTTTTTTTTTTTTTAAATAACAAATATATCATACTTACCTCCTCTGTGATCTCCTTTTCTGGGGTCCCTCAGCGGCGCTCCTGGCTCCTCCTTTTCTCAAGTGCCCTGTTGGAGAAGCGGTCTCCTTCGGGACACCCTTGAGGGCTCGCTCCAAGTCCTGCTGCTGCGTCTACTGACACAGACAGCAGGACTCGGCCCCGCCCCCCAGCGTCCGCATCATTGAATTTGATTGACAGCAATCATCATGCATAGAATTCATTAAGGTGAAAAACCTTGAGGGTTTACAACCCCTTTAAAAAATCAGTACATCTGTGCACATACTGTGCTCTGCCTCAACCCATTATTTCCCTCCTGCTTGGCACATTTTAAAAATATGCACACATGCAGTGAAGGAATCGGAGAACATTTGCTGAATAATCATAGAGATTTTTTCAGCATAAAATATATGTGAGAGAAATAGCATTGCTGACACTCAAAGTGCATGCCAATTGTAACAAGTGATGTTTAAACCGGTTGTTTTCTGGTAAATATCAGGCTTTATATAGTCAGGCTTTGTAGCTTTTTAAGGATTCGGACTAGTTTTATTTGAATTGTTTTAGGTATATATACATTTTGAAACAAATATTTGTAACTATTATTATACAGTCTTTGTTCTACAAATTAAAGCTCTGGGTTTTTTTTAAATAAAAAAAATACAGCTCTCACTCACTTCCTCTTCAGAGCTGTCCACCACAGTAAATCTTTTTGGCCACTAGATGTCCTCCGAAAGGGTTGAATGCCAAGGTTATTCACTCCAGAAGACTGAGGATATACTATGGGGGGTCAAACAGAATTTGGAGCTGCTGTGCATATTTCCGAACATCCGCTTGTTCAGTGAAGTTTTGTTAATGAAACCTAGAAGCTGATCGGTTCCCATGCACAACTGCTGCAATTTTAGTAAATTCCTCTCTGTGAATGTAGAACTTCATGGATCGGTCTCCAGAGGGGGTGTCACCTTGGCACCTGACACTCGCAGATAACACAATATTGAGGACTGCCCATTACATTAGAAGAGGCAGGGAGACACATTACATGGCCTGCCTGAAGACATCTAGAAAAGGTAACTACAGGCAGTCCCTGGGTTACGAACAAGGTTCTGTAGGTTTGTTCTAAAGATGAAATTGTATGTAGGTTGAACAGGTAAATTTTTTAAGTGTAACTCCAGCCAAAAAATAAAGAAATAATTTTCAAGTTTTTTTTGGATAGCTTAGGGGAAGGGTCTGTTCAGAAGATTTCACCTTACTTTCTGTCCCTGTGACAACTGGATTTTGAAAGTTTTGGGTTGTCGTTGAAATAAGGATTGGAGATAAAACTTCAGTGGAAACACATTTTTTCCATGATAATTCTTACAGGAGTGAATTTCCCTTCCTAGTGGTAGAATTCCTCTCACTTCCTGTTGTCTCCCTCTGTTTGTAAGTATGAGTCATATGTAAGTCGGATGCTTGTAGCCCGGGGACTGATACGTAAAACAAAAAGCATAACATACTTACAGAGGGGCCTCAAGTGGGAAGAACAACCAAAAATGAGCTTTACATTCCCAGAGCACTTTAGGATATGTTAAAATATAACTTTTTTTTGCTATAGGTTGAGTGGAGAGCAGAGGGATTAGAACATGCCTCAGTTTTTTAGTTCTGTCTGTGCCCCCATAAAGGAGCTTCACCCTCCCTTTCTTTCTGGTTTACTGGTATAATCAATAGTGATAGAAAAATTCAAGTTTTGGGTTGTTTATTAGAACAGGAACAGTAGGCAAATGGGGCAATGGGGACACTAGTTCTGGTGACCCTGGTGACAACTAGGAATTCCTTGACTTTGGATGGATTTTCTCTCACTTCCTGTTTTGTCTATGGGAAAGGAAATCTCCCCAGTAGGACACAGATAAAAAAAAAAAAAAAAAATCTGACAAGGGTTATAACCCTTCTTTACTTTATCCATAACGTAAAAAAAGGTGTTGCCTTTAGTTCTATATTAATAAAGGGCACAGTGGTAGCTTCCTCCCTAGAAGCTTGCTCTGTCTTTCTGAAACCATGGACTTAGATGCTTGATAAGGGATGCTCCACTCCAGGCTCCTCCCTCCAGTCGGGTACCCCCACAGCAAGCAGCTTGCTGTGGGGGGAACCTAAGCTGGTTCGTTCAGAGCTGTGGCTCTGTGTGTCCATTTACACAAGGAGCTGGGGCTCTGCCCCTCCCCCTCCATCTTCTGATTGGCTTACTGGCTGTGATTGACCAAAGCCAAAAGCCAATCAGGAGTACGAGTCCCCAGAGAGGCAAAGCTCTCGTGGACATCGCTGGATTGAGAGGGGGCTCAGGTAAGTATTATGGGGGGCTGCTGCACACAGAATAAATGTTTACCTTCATGCATAGAATGCATGAAGGTAAAAAACCTTGTGCCTTTACAACCACTTTAAGTAATAATATTCAGGGTGGTCATACCCGTTAGATAAGCCAAGAGCAAGAGAGATCATGGAAGTGAAGATAAAAGTGGCTAGACGCAAATTATCAGCTGTATCAGAGATGGCTGCATTGTATCGTAATCTAGTATACAGAGGATAAGAAAGAGCAGATGTGTTGCAATACTATGTGACTGCACCATCCTTCCCCATCTGACCACTGGAGATGCTATCTGACATGTCAAGTAACAGGCCGGAGAGCAGCACTTCCATTCAGCTTTTATTATAACCCAACTGGAGTTAATAAGTGAAAGAGTTTATTTTACAATGTCATGGAGCAGTATAATTTACATGACATGGTTGCTTTTGGCACTGCGGGACGGGCTGTAGCACAGTGATGAATGGTTATGCTTAGTTTGAGCTGTATTTCTTTTACTCCCTGTCATATACAGAAGGAGATACACATGATTCATTACACTTTGTTCTCTCCATCTCTGCAGACTTTGTTTTACACAGAAGCTCTGCTAAATGGGTTTGTATTACACTGCATCAGCATTAGAGAGAAAAGCAGACAGATCGAGCCAGCTACATCTCACCAAATGACAGATCCCGGTGCGTTTTTTTTGCGGTTCTACACCCGGGATTAATGTCGTCTTAGGATATAAAGGTCTTGAGCAAGCCCTGAAGGGAAATACTTCATTTTATGTAATAAAAACAAACTTCTAGATTAACAAAGGTTTCATAGGATACTGTTAACGACAGGATACAAGAAATGGCTGCACAACTACTAATTAGTAGCCTTGGAGGGCTTTCTGACTAAGCCCAGGTACATCCTACAGTACATGCGAGAGTTGGACGTAGAAATAAGCCCATACATTTGCAGTATAAACAATGTTTTCTGCACATTGTATTTGTTACAAGCAAAAAAAGAAGTTATCTACACTTTAGTTTAACATTTTAGGCCCTTAACCTAACTTACTAACGCAAACAAAAGTCTTAACAAAAAACCTTAACCAGTTAGGGATACATATATGTATGTGAACCCCTTGGATGTAACTGGTTTTCTGGAGTCTTTTCCCATAAAAAATATCTATGTCACAACAATAGACGCACATATTGTGCTTAGAGGAGGAGGAGGAAAAAAGGAAATGAACTCATAGACTAATTTCTTCAACAAAAGCTAATTGGAGTCAGTAGTTTAAACACCTGGATTCCAATTAATGAAAGTTTGGAGGTGTGGCTTAGAGCATTTCAAAGA
This sequence comes from Lithobates sylvaticus, assembly GCA_028564925.1. Taxonomy (NCBI): domain Eukaryota; kingdom Metazoa; phylum Chordata; class Amphibia; order Anura; family Ranidae; genus Lithobates; species Lithobates sylvaticus. Next base: position 122,076,182 of record CM053029.1, on the reverse strand, counting down.
CACGCAAACATTAAGATTGCTGTTCATAAGAAGCATCTGCTGATGTGAACCATGCCTCACAAAAAAGGAGCTCTTTTCAAGAATAGTTGATCAGCATAAAGGCTGGAAAGGGATACAAAACAATCCCAAAGTATTTAGGCATCCACCAGTCGACAGTTTGACAAAGTATCTATAAATGGAGGCAGTTTTGTACTGTGCCTACTCCTTCTAGATGTGGGTGCCCAGCCAAGATGACTCCCCAGGCCCAATGCAGAATCATCAATGAGGTAAAGAAAAACCCATGAGTAACAGGCAGCTGTGTTATCAGCTTAAACTGTCTCTTCAGGCACTTAAAAAAAAAAAAGTTAAAGTCAGAAACTACAAATACTGTAGTTGCTGACTTTCAGGACTCTCCCTGATGTGTTTGGTAGGTGTAGACAGACCCCCTTTTCACCTTCTGGCTGTGCGACTTCACCCTTTCACTCCCAGGGGCTTCAGACGCTTGCCTACTTGCTCAGGCCCAGCAGCCAGGGGACACCAGTAGAACTCTCTCTTCAGAGTAGCCTGATGACCGAATAAAGGCATCACAAGGCTGGATGTGGTTGACATTCTTTACTGAAAGCCTCAATAAAAAACATAGCTCCAATGGGTCGCAGACCCCCAATACCGTTCCAACAGCAATACAGACTTTTGGTCTCAGGCCTTGGTGGTGACCACTCTGCATAAAGGCACTCACTCCCTGTAGGCCTGCTATTCTCCCTGGGCTAAGGAGGGTAGGGACAGAGAGGTAGACCTACTCCCAAAGTCTTTCAATGGGCCTCCACTGACCTGCTGTAGTTGTCTTCTCTCTTGGGGCTAGGGTGGTGAGCCCTGGGGCATCCTGCCCTTCATCCAGAGAGGGAAAAGCATGAGCACAGCAGCTGACTGTTGCCTCTTCTCCTTCCTCTCCAGGCTGAACCAATCCCCTCCCTGGCCCTGCCTAGTCTGCCAGCCTTCTCTTAGGGAGAGGAGGCACCTTTAAAGGGGGTCTGCTCTACCACCTGCCTACAGGTAGCACATGCTAAAGACTCTGCAAATACAGGCTTTCAGTGCCTTTTACCTATTACTAGTTTTACTGTGAGTGAAGGTATATTTTACTGCCAGTGCAGGCACACTTTACAATTTGTTCTTGTACTGTGATGAATGTTATATTATTTATGGAAATAAATGCCATCAGGGAAACTAGTGGATGAACTTGTTTATACAGTGAACTTCTGGTGCCTACTTACAATAAGCCCAATCACTGGTAAAAAATGTATGTCAATATCTCTGTCTAAAAATGTGTGTCAAAATGGAAGTGTCCTCCATCCTTTAAGGGCATGGTGTAAAAACTGATGATTCGGATTGCTTTGCAACAAGTTTGTCAAATCGAAACATTTTTTATATGGCAAGGAATAGACTAAACACATAAAAAAGATTAATATTGTCACCCACGTGCCACAGTTTCCATAACATCTGACTGCTCTCTACAAAGCGTCTGCCTTTTGAGCAAATTTGCATTCAGTAATAGAGTTTCAGTGGGGAGCTCCCCATCCTGGTAGCTTGGCCAAGATGCAATAAAACAGTGCCACCCTCCCCTCCCCCCTTCTCATCCTCAACCTCAAATTAATTGCAGAGATGTTGTTTTTTTGCTACTAGAAATGATTTGAAATAAACCATCTGTTATATTTATTTAGCAGGAACAAGAATTTCCGCATTCGGAGTCTGTCAACTTTTAAACCGCGCCTTAACCAAAACTCTAAAATGAAAAGTAATAATAATAGAATTAAAATAGGTAGTGTTGAGGTTACACCTCGAGAGGCACTAGCTGCATCCTCTGTGTTTTATTTCAAAGAAAACCAGAAACTGGACTTTCCTGACCCCCAAGAATTTAGCTGCACTAGAAGCTTTCTAGAGAATGTTAGGATTCATGATTAAAATAACAATCACTTTAGTTTCAGTCTTGATTACTGAATGTGCTATGATAAACAGAACAAAATACAAGTAGGATAAGGCCACTAAAATGGATCCACAAGAGCCAGGAGCATAGCGATCTCTACACTTTCAGCACTCCGATACTGGACTGATCCAGCTCCTGCAGCTGAACCCATTCACAAAATACAAAGCCTTCTGTGAATAGGCAGCAGAGGGAAAGGAGGCAGAGATGCTTCTGTTTGAGAGAGAAGCGTCTCTCCTGTCAGAGCCAGGAGCATAGCTATCTTTATACTTCCAGTACTCCGATGCTGGACTTTCTGATCTCAGTTCCTGCAGCTGAACCCATTCACAAAATACAAAGCCTTCCGTGAATGGGCAGCAGAGGGGAAGGAGACAGAGAGGCTGCTGTATGAGAGGGAAGTGTCTCTCCTGTCAGAGCCAGAAACATAGCTATCTCTATACTTTCAGTACTCCGATGCTGGACTTTCTGATCTCAGTTCCTGCAGCTGAACCTATTCACAAAATACAAAGCCTTCCGTGAATAGGCAGCAGAGGGGAAGGAGACAGAGAGGCTGCTGTATGAGAGGGAAGTGTCTCTCCTGTCAGAGCCAGAAACATAGCTATCGCTATACTTTCAGTATCTCTCCTGTCAGAGCCAGAAACATAGCTATCGCTATACTTCCAGTACTCCGATGCTGGACTTTCTGATCCCAGTTCCTACAGCTGAACCCATTCACAAAATACAAAGCCTTCCATGAATAGGCAGCAGAGGGGAAGGAGACAGAGATGCTGCTGTATGAGAGGGAAGTGTCTCTCCTGTCAGAGCAGAGGAGTGTAGCGATAGCTGTACTCCCAGCGCTCGGTAAAACTGTCAGATGTAAATTAAAGAGATAAGTCCACTAGGTGGCATGAACCTTGTTGGACTTAACCCATAGTAAGCCAACAGATTTTAGAAATTGGCTGAAATCCTGGACATCAGCTTTAAAAGTGAACTTCTGTAACATCCAAATACACAGTTAAATATATACAGGTATGAGTGCTGTTTTACATGCCAAAAGATTTGTAATTTTGTCCAGCCAGTCCTGAGATTTACATCTGCCTGCCACACAGCAGAGCCAGGTTGGTGAACTCAGTTTTCTCTGCAGGTAAGCAAAGCAGACTGGTCACCTCCGTGCAGCAAGCCATTGACTAGACAGTAAAGTAGCAGCAGAATACTGATGTGTCATCCCTCTATCCCTCTGCTCTCTGCCCCCTGTAATCATACACCTTGTCAACTTTTATTTATGCCAGTACCCCTGTTTCAATGCCCATTTCCTACTCCTATTGTGAATGTTGCCTGGGATAAAAAGTGTATGAAATGAAACCAAATTCAGTTGCTTAAATCAGTTGCATTAAAAAAACAAATTCTATCACATTTTAAGAAATACATAACTATAATATGCTATGTGTTTTACTTCTGCTTGGAATTCAGCACAAGGCCCTATGCACACAGGACGTTTTTGCAGCTGCTTCAAGGGGCATCAGGCATATTTTTTCCTGCCTGTTAGCCTGTGTTCATGCACACATAGGCTTTTAGCAGCATTTAGTGGCAGGGGCATTAGAGGCAGAGCAAGAAACCCACTGCCAGTGCGTCCTGGAGCAGCAGAATTTTGGCAGAAAATATGCTTGAAAAAACGTGTAAACATGTGTAAACATCTCTTAATGTGTCTAAACACTAGGCGCATTTAGAGCTTGAGCGTTAATTCATTTCAATGGCCAGCGAAGCGAAATGATGCCCAAGCGCATGATGGTTGTAAATACACCTAAACTCTTGTTAAAGTGTTAGACACTTTTACAAGCACCGGGCATTTTTTTCTGCAAAAAGGCTGCTACCAGGAGGAAAGGCTTCTAGGAGAGTTTGCAAAATGTCCTGTGTGCATGAGGTCTAAAGAATTGTACAGAAACAGGGTTTTATATTTAATGGTCAGATCACCCAAAACGGAGGGCCAAGGTTGGTGACTTGACATTTCTCTGCTGCACTGAAGCAGATCTCCTGACATGAGTTACCCTTCAGTTTTCAGTTTTCCTTCGGGGAGGGGGATTTAGAGAATTCAGCAGCAGGAGGGAGACTGTGTGGTAGGGAAATGTAGCTGGAAACGTGCTTGGAAGATATTACTAGTGGATTACCTGAGAGATATAAGAAGTGTAGAGTCCCATTTCAGAATACCAATGCATCAAGGATTAAGAGTACTGATGTGCTCCCATTTGGAAAGGATACATACCAAAAGTATTGAGACAACTGGGGACACGCACATGCATTTTAATGGGATCCCAGTCTTAGTTCGTAGGGTTCAGTATTGAGTTGGCCCACCCTTTGCAGCTATAAGAGCTTCAACTCTTCTGGGAAGGCTGTCCACAAGGTTTAGGAGTGTGTATATGGGAATGTTTGACCATTCTTCCAAACGCGCATTTGTGAGGTCAGACGCTGATGTGGACAAGAAGGCCTGGCTCTCTCAGTCTCTTTTCTAATTCATCCCAAAAGTGTTCTATTGGGTTGAGGCAAGACTTTGTGAAGGCCAGTCAAGTTCCTCCACCCCAAACGTGCTCATCCATGTCTTTTTAGATCTTGCTTTGTGCACTGTTGCGCAGTCATGTTGGAACAGGAAGGGGCCATCCCGAAACTGTCTCCACAAAGTTTGGAGCATGACATTGTCCAAAATGTCTTGGTATGCTGACGCCTTAGGAGTTCCCATGAATGGAACTAAGGGGCCCAAGCCCACACCTGAAACAACCCCACATCATAATCCCCCTTCCACCAAATGATTTAGACCAGTGAACAAAGTAAGGTACATAAAGACATGGATGAGTGACTTTAGGGGGAAGAAACTTGACTTGACCTCAACTTGATAGAACACCTTTGGGATGAATTAGAGCAGAAACAGGCAGGTGTCCCAATACTTTTGGTAATATAGTGTATGTTTTGTGCTTATTGCTTATGTAAGTATGTGGAGTAACTTTTCATGTTGGCATTGAGCATTCTCTGTGTGCAGAATGAGTCACAGTGGACATGATACATGCGGCTGCAGGGCTGCCCTTAATCTAACGATCTGATGTTATGCATTATTCATGTATGTTCTCTTTGAAATTGGGGGTTTGATGGGCCACGCCAGCTGGTCGCCTATTCTGTACATCAATTCCTGTTGACAATAGCAGCCCTGCGCTTCCTATTGAATCACATTTAGCAAACATTAGATACATTTTCTCCTGTGTTGAAAACGATGCATTTTCTGCATGTCACATAATTATAGATTTGGTAGAGCTGGGAGAGAAGAGATATGGAGCAACAATGAATGATTTGTCATCTTCAAACTGAAAATAAACATATACACTGCAGTCATGTAGAAAATATCAGCTTCAGAGTGAGCGAACGATGAGCCTTCTCTGTACAAAATCCATGAAAGAGCTGTGACGCTATCCCATAGCTGCTGTCAGGGAAGTATTTTCTCCTTCTGTCCTGTACTGGACACAAAAACCTGACTGGTTGTTACTTGGACAGCAGTGGTACTTGTTATTTTTGTCAGTTTGGCTTTTTTTCTCAGTGAATAGGTACAGGAACCCCACCCCTTCGGAGCCACCTCTTGTCTCCGCCCCTACCCACCTCAGAGCACTGTTCCTTGGTTCCACCATCTTTTGGAGCAGCCTTACTCAAACTTTTTACCCCAGGGGAACCCTTAAAATTATTTTCAGGCCTTGGGGAACCCCTGATAAAACCCATTCATTGGGGGGCAGTGGGAACAATGCCCTTTACTTTGGTGGTCAGTGTAAGAATAGCCCCCTTACAGAGAGCTATAAAGATCATTGGTGTCATACCACTGGGCCCTCCAAGTGGCATTTGCTCTTAAAATGGTTCTTAAAGCCCTAAAGTGCTACAAAACCCAGGACCCTGCATTACATATATCTGGTCTCCCACAGTACACAGAACATAAAAATGCAATTATTTTAGTAAATATAAACTGCTAAATACCTTTTCTCATCAGCAGTATAGAGTAGTCTTGAGACTTCTATCAGTGTCTGGTTAAAGCTTGTAGGAGGAGTTTTCATTCTACTCTGACTGTCCTATGAGGCTGCAGGACCCCTGACCCTCTGCTTGGACAGTGCTGAGTGGCCCTGTGCTGATCACATGCACTCTCCCAAGAATAAAAAAAAACTCTCTAGCAATACACACCAAAATGAGCATGTACAGCTTTCCCCCAAGGTTCTGTTCTAACAGAAGATGGGTTGGGGACAGTTGAAGAAGGGGAGGATAGGAGAAGACAGGATCAAACAGCCTTTTTTATACAATGCAGATGATTAACCCCTTAGGTTCCACAGTGAGTATAACAAGCATGCTTTACGGCATATACAGACTGATTTTACTGTTTTGGGATTAGTAACACTTTAAATTAATTTATCGTAACCACTTCAGCCCCTGAAGGTTTTACCCCCTTAATGACCAGGCCATTTTTTCCGATATGGCACTGCATTTGTTAAACTGACAATTGCGTGGTCGTACAACGCTGTACCCAAACAAAATTGATGACCTTTTTTTTTTTTCCACAAATAGAGCTTTATTTTGGTGGAATTTGATCACCTCTGCGTTTTTCATTTTTTGCGCTATAAACAAAAAAAGACTGACAAATTAAAAAAAAAAAAAAAAAACAATATTTTTTACTTTCTGCTATAATACATATCCAAAAAATTAATAAAAATAAAAACGATTTCTTCATCAATTTAGGCCAATATGTATTCTTCTACATATTTTTGGTAAAATAAAATCCCAATAAGCGTATATTGATTGGTTTGCACAAAAGTTATAGCGTCTACAAACTATTGGATAGATTTAGGGACATTAAATCTTTTTTATTGTTTTTACTGGTAATGGCAGGGATCAGTGATTTTTAAGGGAACTGCGACATTGCGGCGGACAAATCGGACCCTAAGTCACATTTTTTGGGTACCAGTGACACCAATACAGTGATCAGTGCTAAAAAAAAATGCACTGATCACTGTATAAATGACACTGGCTGGGAAAGGGTTAACATCAGGGGCGATCAAAGGGTTAAGCGTGTTCCCTGCAAGTGTTTTCTAACTGTTTGGGGGATGGACTAACAGGAAGAACGGAGATCACTTTTCCTGATTACTAGGAAGGAACAGAAGATCTCTGTGTACTTCCCTGTCAGAACGGGGATCTGCCTTGTTTACATAGGCAGTTACTGCCTCTCTGTGAAACGATCGCGAGTGGCAATAGGAGCCAGGAACATCAGCGGGAGACCCCACAAGAGGGGGATTGGGACTAATTTGTGCAAAACCACACAAAGCAAGTAAGTATGACATGTTTGTTATTTAAAAAAGAAAAAGTTTAAGATCGCTTTTGTTTTTCCTTAAGCCAAGAACATTTTCAGCAGATACCCATTGATGTTACCAGAAATGCAGTGTCCTTGTCACTTCCTGTGAACTGCACCAAAGAATACCTTCCTTCCTATCTTCTGTGAACTATTAACTGTCCTGCCCTCCATATAATGGACATGTAGGGATATGTTTGCAGTCCATATCAGGAGAGCAGCCTAGGGTGACAACCATGGCTTCCTCCATAGATACAGTGGAGGAGTGACATCGTCTCCCAGTGACAGAAAGGATGGCATTTGCAGAATTACCCAGTGAAAAGCAAAAGTAGCTTGAAGAAAGAAAATTAGTGCAACCACCATGTAAAAGCTAATAATCTACAATATATGCTCTTTGATTTTGGGTTTAGATGCCCAAATAAAATGTTATTTGAGCTATGGAAACTCAAGCAGATTCTTTTTGCCTGGAGTTCCCTGTTTTATGCTGACATTGGCTGGCCATATTCTCAGCTGTGGAGTTGACTCATAGAGAGAATTATTTCGATTAGACTATGTGAACTCTCAACAACATTAAAGAAGAACTGCCAAAAGCACTATTTACCCAATTTCAGAAAAAAAAGACACCGTCTCTGTGTGAAAACCTTGCTAGCACCTCATGGATTAAAGCTGAAAGCTTTCCTTTAAGCATGGGATAGCTTTGTTCTGCTTCAACGCTGTTTTCAAAGCAGACGTAAAGTTGACAGTAAATAATGCATAGTCTAAAGTGTTTGTAAACTATTGGCCAATATAGAAGATTTGGATACCCGGGATGTCACAGGTGCCAAGGCTGGTTAGATGCATCCTGGGAGATTGATATCTAGCTAATCCAGAGGACTGAAATGATCTGGGGAAGTAGGTCCCATGATATCAAGCTCCTAAAGTTCACCTGGACAGCCATGGAATTGTGTGACTAGGAGGTGCCGGGGATCCAAATATATATATATATATATATATATATATATATATATATATATATATATATATATATATATTTTTTTTTTTTTTTGCACAATCTGTTTCATTTGGGCTATTTTCTGAGGCCACTTGTGCCATTTACTTCTATATTCTAGGTTCAGTTTAAAAGAAATCTTCAGGAGGCCACTAGGAAGGACAGTGGAAGGACAGTGGAAGGTAAGTACAAACTGTAAACTACTCTTATCTCTGGTCTATCCTGATTTGATCCTTTTCTGAGTTATAGTCTTCCAAGAATTTTGCAGCCCAGCCATGGTTAGCATAGTCATCAGTTCTTCTAATTTCTGTATTCTGCTTTTTTGCTTTTTTATGAACAGAATTAGTTACTGCAAATGTTGGACCCATAGTCTGCAAATAATGAAGCAAATAACTCAAAATTGACCTATATTTAGGCATTATCCAGGGTTGTCCTCTATTTCCTGGACTGAGGCTCCATCTATGAGATGTATGTTCTTCCTACTGACTGCAGCATGCTAAGGACATTATTGTCCCAGACTGCACCTCACAGATAGACCTTTAGAGATTTTGCCTAGGCCCAGATGCTTTTTTCTATCTTCTATTTTTTTTTTAATAATAAAAGGAAGATTTAATTTAGGCTACATGTACACCCTTGCCTTTTTTTTGTGGTGCAGCTGCAGAGTGGTACATTTTGCGAAGTGAACAAATATAATAGAAACAAATGAATGCAGTTCTGTATTAAATAATACATCATTAATCATTTTTTTAAATACAAGCAGTGTAAGTACCTGAATTTGACCTGATATAGGCCTCTGGTGATTCCTGTACAGCAGGGTATCTTGCTTTGCTGTTTTTTTTTGCCTTCCTCTAGATCCTCTGTGGGTAGAGGATTGTGTATATGGGATTGTATTATTTCTCCCTTTTATTGGTTGAACTAGATGGACTTTTCTTTTCCAACCAGTCTTACTTTGTAACTATGTAGCAGGGCTCTAGTGTGAAGTTCAATGCTTATGAGCATGCGTCAAATTGTTTCTGAGCATGCAAAGGAATTTTACACGTCGGAATTGCTACAGACGATCAGAATTTCCGACCGAAAAATTGAGAACATGCTCTCAATCTTTTGCTGGCTGGAATTCGGCCAGCAAAAGTCCAATGGAGCATACACACAGTCACATTTTCCGACTAAAAGCTCTCATCGGTCTTTTGCTGCCTGAATTTCTGATCGTGTGTACGGGGCATTAGAGGTAGAAGCAGTAGAAGGAGCCAATCAGTCCAGGTGCTGACAAAGAGCATGCTGATAGAAAGAGAAAGCAGAGTGACAAGACAAATGAGTTCATCACGTTCTGCTTTCCCTTTCACGGTCCAGTTCCAGACTAGGACTGGTCCAGGACAATATGGGTTTAGAGAAATTTGGATGAATGATGTTGGCCATCAGACTGAGGACATCTGGCAGAAAATAAAGTAAAGATGGGGAAGGAGTGGCAGTATTTTCTAAGCACATTTATTATCCAATAATCCCAAACAGCAAACATGCTACTTTATAGTAGAACTAAAAAGCCAAATGTGTTTTTTAGATAGAGTAGGGGAGGGTTATAACACCTATCTGCTTAATTTTTGCAATTTGTGTCCAATATTTAAGATTTCCCTTCACTTTCAGTCCCATAGCCAAATTAGGAAGTGAGAGGAAATTCCTCCAAAGTAAGGGAATCCCTGGCTGTCACCAGGGTCACCAGAACTAGTGTCCCCATTCGAAGATTCCCCTTATATTCCTGTTCTGGTGACAACCCAGAATTTGGGAATGTTCTTTCACTTTCACTTTTTTGTGATAACAAATATATAGAGTAATAAAAACCTGACATGTGTATAGCCAAGTCCCAGGGCCCCTGAGGCCTAATGGTAACCTCCAGGGTTAGGGACAGCTGACATCCTTCTGTGTAGTGCGGGTTACAAGGCAGGGTGGGTGTAATGCAAAGTAGTTTGATGGGCGCCAGACACTTCTTGAATGCAAAGAGATTTATTGTCACTTAAACAGAACTGTGGGAAAAAGGGTTGGGGCCAGGACACCCTTAAGTAGATGCAATGTTAATTGGCAGATTCCGAGCCTTCTATAGGTAGACAGCCATGCAGCGAAAGGTATCTAGCCAGACACTACATCTACATGAGTAGGAATGCTGTCTCCTATGGCAACAGTCTTGTAACAGTTTCTAACAAAGGTTGCAATGAACGCTTTCACTTCTTCTACAATCTCCTATTGTAGAACTTCACTTCCACTGAGCCCATAGTCTTTCAGTAGACTTACTGGTCCACTACCACTGGATCCCCTGAGCTCTTCCAATTTAGCACTCAGTATCGTCCTCAAGCATCACCCCGCTTCACCGCTGGGTCCCTGGCTTGGTACTCACAGATACTCCTCAAGCTTCACCCCTGCTGACATGTTAGGTCCCTGGCTTGGCACTTCAAAAGCGTCACCTCTGCTGTCCCGCTGGGTCCCTGACTTGGCACTTGCTGAAGTTTTCCCACTTCTTCACCGTCCCCGGCTGGCGAGAAAAATGCTCTGGTACTGGCTTTAGCTTACTCACAATGGTCTCCGGTGGTGAAGTGCATGGTCCCTTAGTGTCGACGGCTTTCCCTCCACCTCCGAACACGACTGGTTCCCCTTTCAGCAGAACCGTTACTTCTAGTTGGAATGCAAGCCACAGTCCCAACCCTACACTGCCCTCTTGCTTCTGGATAAGCCCTCAGACAACCTAGCAGCCAGGTGTCCCCGGGATAGGCCCAAGGCTTATGGCCTAGCAGCCCGGGGCATTACAACACATGTCCACCCAGACAGCCCTCCAGGTGGCACAGAATGCTTGACTCCACCGAAATAAACAGGCTCTCCCAGCAGGCCAAGGGACCCAAGAAAATCCCTGCCCATTAGCTGAAATACCCCATTCCTTCCTAATCTGTCCTTGCAATGCCCTTGTCTTATCTAATGTCACCAGATACCCGGCCATCTAGTGACAGAAGAGAGAAGTGCAGCAATTCCAGAATTAGGGTGAAATCAATTGACCCCTTATCATTTGGCCAAGGCAACTATCACTTGGTAGATACATTTTGTAGCAACCCTGCCTAAACATCAGGGTGCTACAAGTGTTTCAATCCACTCTATTTAAAAAAAAAAAAAAAAAAAGAAATTTATGATTTTGGTTCCTTCAAATTCAGATTAAATGATTGCTAAAAGTAAAAGTCTATGCAGTGATACTGCATGAGTGTCACATCTCTCATCTTCTGTACAGAAATAGATACTTTTACAAAATTATTCTGAATGGCGTAAACATCTTTATTATAAGCAAAGTAACATTTTATTTTAGGTTTATGCTTATATGCTGGTTCAATGTATTCGCCTGAATCACTACATGATTAGTTTTACCATATCATAAATAATCACAACTGAACATTTTATTTGTAAAAAATACAGATAGTATATAAATATAGGAAATGAAAGATATAAAACACTAAGCTAAAATAAATCTGCAAAAGAAATCAGGTAGTAAGCCTCATAAATTAACCTAACATGTTTCCGCAATTTGTATTCAGATTTGGGTTAGCCAAAAATGACTTGATCCAAAGCTGGAGTGTGGGTAATAATGGTTTGCCAAAAACATCATATCAAAAATAAAATGGTAAGCTGGAACATTTTGTTTAGTCCCAACAGTACTGGCGTAATGCTGTATAAGCTTTATAACTGTAAATTTGGTGACTACTAAACGGTACAGAACTGTTACTGCAGAGTTGCTCACTCAAGGATGCTGCTCAGCTATATGTACACGAGTTAGGAAAAATTAACAGTATTTGTTTTAGTTAAAAAAAAAAAAGCTTCATTGTCAGTTTTTTAGGCGGACCTGAACGGACACTCCATAGAGGTCTATGGAGCGACGGATGTCAGCGGTGACATGTCCACTAACATTCGACCCGCTCCAATCCTAAAAAGTGTGACGGAGGAAAAACCTACCTTTCCATCTGTCTGCGGATCGGATCGGGTGACGGACTCTACGGTCCGTCTTCATCCGATCCCCCATAGTGGAGAGCGGCTCTCTGACAGGTCCATCCCTGCACAGTGTGCGGAGCTGGACCTGTCATCTGCCTGCTCAGCGGGGATCGACGGAGCGATTCCACTGAGCAGACTGACCAGACTAACAACAAATACATTTTGTATTTGTATTTGATTTAAGATTTTATATACTGTATATCTATCATTGTGAGTATGCATACAAAACCCTTAAAGTAGAACTAAAAACTTTTTTTTCATTCTGGATAGATTAAGGGAGGGTCATAAGCCCTGTTAGATTTTTTTTTTTTTTCAGCATCTCTGTCCCATTGAGGAAATTTTACTTTCATTTCCTATCCCATAGCCAAACAGGAAGTGAGAGGAAATCCCTGAAAATTACGGGAATTCCATGGGGACCCCCCAGGTCACCTGAACTAGTATCACCATTAGAAGATTTCCCTCTATCACTTTCCCAGGGACAACCAGATATGGGATTTTCTTTTACTTTCACTTCAAATGGTAAACAGGACAAATATAGAGGGTGAACCTCCTTAACGGGGAGGTCCGGTTAAAAAAAAAAAAAAAATTAAAAGTCAGCAGCTACAAACACACTGTAGCTGCTGACTTTTAATAAGGACACTTATCTGTCCAGGGAGCCATCGATGTCGGCCGTCCGAAGCCGATCCGTCCACTGGATCGGGTGCTGGCGCCGTCATCTTAACGAAGGGAAACAGGCAGTGGAGCCTTGCGGCTTCACTGGCCGTTTCCTACTGCGCATGCGCGAGTCGCACAGGGCTTTGTGAATGGGGTGCCACCATTCCCCAGAAGACAAAGCAAGGAGGAGAAGACTGAAGATCACCGCGGTGTAGGAAGTGGCAGATTAGGACGATCTGCCTAGCAACAGCCATTTCTGGTAAGTTAAAAAAAAATAAAAAATGTTTTATTTTTTTTTATTTTTTTTACGATGGACCTCCCCTTTAATGGGGACACAGACACTGATAAAAACCACCAAGCGTTCTAATCCCTCTCCACTTTATCCAAATCTAAAAAAAAATGTGCCTTTAGTTACACTATAATTTACCAAAAAAAAAATATGTAATACAGAATGTGTCTCAGTATTTGCAGTGCATGCTGGACTGTCAAATAGGAAAGCCCAGCACTAGCTCTGCCCTTCTATATTGCCCTGGCGGCCTTAAGATCTAGCAGCTATAGGACCTTTTCCGTCAGGAAACCATGTAAAAAATACTGGAGTTGTCCTTATTTCTATTTCTCCCCTTCCCCCAACAGATTTAATATCTCTAGCTTTAATAGTTATGCTCTGCAATAGAAATAAAAAAACATATTGGAGGCTGCAAAAAAGTAGATATGAAATATGTGTTTGCATTATTTCTTTTTTTTTAAACAGGAAAAAGTTTATTGAGAGAGATTAACAAACCATGCAGAAAATAAATAAAAATAAATACAAGAACATTCCAGAGATTCCATACATAGGGAATGCAATGTCAAAGAATGGTCACATAACATAATCCTGACATTGACACGTATATGGGGAAAAGATTTTGTCTCACGTGAACACATTATGAACAGTAGCATAAAAAAAATGACTTAGTCCCAGCTTAATTTGTGCCCCTAAGCTTAGCTGTAACCCGAAAAAACCCCAGTCAGTACTTTTGGTAGCCTTGGACCTTACAGTAAGAGTCTATCCATAGTTAAGTCTACTGGAGCCAGGCCAGGTATGGCCAGCCAGTTCCCCCACACTCTTTCAAATTTATGTGGGTTATCTCTGTATTTGTAAATCAGTGTGGTGTCCATCAATCCACATCTGCATTGTTGTTGGTATGGTCTGGGAGATCCAGTGCATTAGGATAAGCTAACAAGCTTGAAACAGAGCCCTACCAGCTGGCTTAGGATCCAAAGGTATAGAAAAAGCAAAGTATTAATTGTCCCAAGGATAGACTCCCAGTATCTGTTAAGTTTTGGGCAACGCCAAAGCAAATGAATAAGGCCCCCTTTGTCTCTACAACACTTTGGGCAAGTGGGGTCTGGTCGTAATCCCATAGTGTGCAATTTATTAGGAGTATGATGCACCCTTAATATTATATATAATTGAGTCAATCTATGAGTTACATACATAGAACTTAAACACACAGCCTCCAAGGCTTCCTCCTACTGGTCACCTGAGATGTCATCCACATCCCTCTCCCATTGTTGCATTGCAGTATTGGGAAATTGTTCCAGGTAGTCAACTAAAAGCATGAGTTTTGCATCATATTAAAAACAGGTGACATAACCGGGTTCACCAATGACTGCCAGGCCCTAATTGCATGTTGTAGCGGAATATAATAGAAGTGCATGTCTGTGGGGCCCCATACTTAGACTGACAATATTTCATATTTAGCTGACAAAAAAAAAAAATATAAAATATATATATATATATATATATATATATATATATATACACAGGATGCTTCCATGTGCCAGAATGTGCAGTGCATTCTGGGCTGTCAAATAGGAAAGCCCAGCACTAGCTCTGTCCTTGTACATTGCTGCTTCAGGTTGGAGATTTAGTATTGACTGGTGTTGATTTACTGAAACTGGAGCACAATGCTGTATGTTCCAGCTCTGCTTAGAAACCAACCAGCTTCCACGTTTTTTGGCAAAGCTTAAGGCCTGATTCACACTTGTGCAGGTTGCAGTTTGCATATTGCAGGTGCATTTAGCGTTTTTTCAATACACATCTTTAAACCATTGGACATCCATAGGAAACCATGTTAAATGGACTGTAGTGTGTTTCTGCAAAAATGAAAATGCATAAAAAAATGCATAGGTTTGAACCAGGCCTTATTGAACAAGCTGAAGTTAGAAGCTGATTGGCTACCGTGCAATGCTGTATCAGAAGGTGCCCTCACCAGTTTTAGTAAATCAACCCCACTGTCTTTATTTGATGGGGAAGGAGATGTGAGTCTTTTCTGGAATGTATCCCAAGTGTATTACTGGCATCAACTAATGTTATGTCCTGTAATAGAAATAAAAAGAAAAGTTGCAAAAAGGTAAATATTTTATTTATTACAAGTAATTATATAGTTCTAACAATTTTACACAGCTCTTTACATGTATTTTGTACATTCACATCAGTCACTGCCCTCAAGGAGCTTACAATCTAAGGTCCCTAACTCACATTAATAAATTAGACAGAGATATTTAACCTACTAGAATGTCTTTGGAGTATGGGAGGAAACCCACATAGTCACAGGGAAAACATGCAAATTCCAGACAGGTAGTGCTGTGGTTGGGATTTAAAATGACAACCCTAGTGCTGCCAGGTGGAAGTACTAACCACTTAGTTACTGTGCTACCAATATATGAAATATGTACATACAATATGTAGCAAGGACCCCAACCCCTAGAGGCCTAATGGTGACCTCCAGAGTCAGGGAGAGCTGACATCCTTATTTGTAGAGTGGGTTACTAGTCATAGTGGGTGTAATGCAAGATAGAATGATTGGGCGCCAGTCACTTTTTGAATGCAAACAAAAGAGATTTACTGTCTCTTAACAAGAACTGGGGGAGAGAGGGTTAGGACCTGAACACCCTTAAGCAGATGCAATAGCAATTGGCAGACTCCAAGACAAAATAGGCAGACAGCTATACAGGTTGAGGGCCTTTAAGCTGGTTGCAGCAACTGTATTTGTACAACTGCTGTCTCCTATGACAACTGAAATGGTTGACTTAAACACAGATCTGTACACGTACCAGACTCTGTCCCCCCCTTGTGTAGGACCTGGCCTACATCTCACAGCCTTCCGCTGTAGCTTTTCTCACCGAGCTCCCAGTCTTCTCACCAGGCCTTCAGATGCCTGTCGCCCGCTGGATCCCCTAAGCTCTTCCACAGCTAACCTGCTGTATACTCCAAGATTCACCCACGCTACCTGCTGGGTCCCTGGCTTGGCTCTCGGCTAACCCGCTGAATAATTTTCAAGTGTCACCCACGCTCATCCGCTGGGTCCCTGACTTGAATGCTGAAGCTTTCCCAATTTGTTCACCGTCCCCGGCTAGTGAAAAAGTCTGCTCTGGTACATCCTCAGACTTCACAAACCTGGCCTCTGATAACAGGAATAGTTGTCCCTTATTGGCGACGGTGTCCCCTATCTCTGACCTCTGGTTCTCACTTGCCTCTGGTAACAGGAGTGGTCGTCCCATGTGACAACTGCTTCTCCTTCACCTCTGGCAACACTCGGTTCACCGTCCGGCTGAACCTCTGCAACGATCAGGCTCCCCTCGGGCTGAGCCTCTACACATGCGGCTAGGCCTCACCTTCAGCTGCTGCTTCACATACAGCCCCCAGGCCTCAGCCTGGGCCTAAAAGAACGTTGATCACCTGACTCAGTTTCCTTAAATAGACTCTCCCAGCATGCTTAGCCACAAATATTATTGGCTGAGAAATTATGTCTATTCACAACCTGAACTCACTGTGGTCTTGTCATTCTAATGCCAAAGGCATCAGTGCCACCTATTGACAGAAGAGATAAATGCACCAGATTCAGGCTTAGGGCTAAAAAAGTCAGCGGATACAACTAGCAATTAGCTAGGCTAATTACCACCTAGCATAACTACATTTGTTAGCAACCCTGCCTAATACCAGGGTGCTACAAATATTTTTTATTTAGCTGACAAAAACACATTTTTTTTTCTTTTTTTCTTTTTTTACTCCTGAACATGATACATAAATAAGAAAAAATATACTGAAACCATTGTTCATTCCTTTTTCACTTCTTCATTGCAATTTTTTGGTTGAACACCCACATCTACTATCTTGTGCAACTGGCTGATTTGATATCCTATTTTACTATCATATACCGAGCAACACATTCTACAGAAAATACCTGATTCTCTATTTTGCTCCATGGTCCTGTTAAATTTTGCTGCATCCTGTATTTTTAAGCTGGTTTTGTTCATTGAACGTGTTCTGGCTTGTTCAGTTTTCAATGACTAGAAGATTTGAAGATTGCATCTCTTCCTAATAATGGGTAAAAATCAGCAGATTTACTAGACTGTAAAAATTTTCTTTTTATGGTCAGCAAAGGGAATAGCAATTCATTCATTCTTTCATTCATTCATGTTTTGCTAAAAAAAAAAAACTGACAGTGTTGCTTTGTTGGAGTATAAATCTCAGCATATTTCTTTGACACCGTAGACTGCTTGTGGGTTCTCTTGAAAGATGCAGTGTTGTTTGAAAGTGAATATAAAACACTCAAAATGTGAGGAGCATAAATATTGCAGCAGCCCCTTATGAAATGATGCTTAGTTTTACCCCTGGGTCTTCTAAAACAGAACCCATAATACGTATCCTAGGAGTTCCGGTAATGCAGATTAGAAAACACTTGTATTGAAAAGCTTCTTTTCTTCTCTGGTTTGTCTTCAATTTGTAGCAACTGTCCAATTCATAGCTGTATTTACAGCTCATGTGCCCATCCTTCCATTTTTGTTTTAATATGTTAAAGAACCTGTTGCCATAGCACATATTTCATGACATACACAGTGTTTACATTATGTTTGACTTTAAAGGTCTGAAAAAGGGAAAATGTGAAGAAAGTATGATAAGCAGCAATAGAAATGACCGGGGCCATACCAGGAAAGAAGATAATTTCTTTGCATTCTAGAACAGCCTTTCTCAACCTGTTTACCCCCAAGGAACCCTTGAAATAATGTTCAGGTCTTGGGGAACCCTTGCTAAAAAATAATTAATTGGGGACCAGTGGGAAAAATGCCTTTAACTTTTGTGCTTATTGGAATGAGTCTTTACATTGGTGGTCATAATGCCACTCTTTCACACAGCTAAAAAAAATAATTGGTATCGTGCTACTGACTTTGCCAAGTGGTGTTGGACCAGGTCCATCAGATGGGAGGTCATCAGCTACAGCTCAAGGAACCTCTTGAGGAACCCTATGGTTCAATGGAACTCTGTTTGGGAATGGCTGTTCTTATATATAAAAAAAAATGGCTGTTCTTATATATAAAAAAAATGTATAAAAAATACCAACTTTTTTAAGGGTTTCAAAGGTTTTAAATCTGATGATACTTTTGTTCACCTATGGTTATCTACTGCTATCATAGATGTGCAAGGGTGCTGAGATGCCCAACTCCTGCCAGCTTGAAGGAAATGGAGAATTTGTGACGGCAGAGTAGTATGTTGTTTCGTATTGTATTCCATCTTATAAAAGTACTCCAATAATTTATTTATTTATTATTTTTTACATGTACCTAATTGCGCCATCAATTTATGCAGCACTTTACATATGTATTATACATTTACATCAGTCCCTGCCCTTAAGGAGCTTCCAATCTAAGGTCCCTAACTCACATTCCTAACAACAGCTTTGTAAGGCACTAGACTGACTCCACCTTTGATGAAAAGTCCACTGCCATGATTGATCCAGATATCAATAGTCATTTAAAAGGGCTGTCTCAGAGTGAACACTGGGATAGTGGCGAGAAACACATGAAAACATAACACTGACAAGGCGCTCCTGAAATGACAGGTGGTTGTCAAATATGCATGATATGATAAGACCTCAAAGGTCTGACTGGCAGTGATATCAAAAGCCCAGAGGCACAGGGGACAGTGTATCCATTAAAACAGTCTTGGTTTATTCCACACATGATTAAGTACCATACTACAGGCATGTAGGATATGCTGGGGAACCAGGTTATCGATGAGGACCATAGGATTCCTGTTGCTACATTCTTGATGGCTGCAGCAAGGAGGAGGAAGGCTCTACGTCACCGGAAGTAGATGTCCCAGAACCAGGAAATCAGTGGTGGAAATTCAGACTGGGACCCATCAGAGAATTACACCAGAACATGTTATTCTGGCAACTGGCATGATTCTCTTGTGTATTCCAGTTCCATTATTTGAATATAAGCTGCCAATTGAATTTACATTCCCAATAAAGCCTGGCTGCAAATTTCCCAGAAATGGCATCATCCCATTCTGACTCATTGCTAAGTTGTTGCTAAGACAATGCCAGCTGAAGACCTCACCCCGGCACTCTTCTTGTTGCTCAGCGATGCTGGAATAGAGGAGATAGGGGGCCACATGTGTGGGGGTTTGAGAGAGCTTGCTTCTGTGATGGTGGGGGTGAGCATTAATGGCTGGTAGTGTCTTAGAAAACGTCCTAGCAACAAGGCAGAACAGGATTATGTCATATCTGGGAGTTTTTCCACCAGGCTTCGGGAGGTACATAAATGGCCTACACCTATAGCAAGGTCATTATTCAACTTTGGTTAAAGCTGCACAGTTTAATTTTATCTGCATACACCTTTACCTGCACAGAGAGTTGTTGTTTTTAAATGGACTAACCTTTTAAAGCTTACAATATTTATTGAGCAAGTGAGTGGTGGCAAATGGGTCTATCGCTTCTCACATATAAAAATAGCAAATTTGTGAGGCCTAGTGTGCATGAACACGGCCTATACCCCAAAGAGAAGCTTAAACAGATAGACATAGAGAGTATATGCAAGTGAAAAAAAGTTTTTTATTCAGGGCTTCAGGCCCAAGGTAAATCAGTGAATGAGTGGTTAGACATATAGTTATACAAGACAGTATATATACATGGTATTCATGTGTAACCATAAACATGTACAAAAATGCATAAATTGCACAACAACTTGCGATAATATCGGGGTCTTTCAGGAAAATGCCGACATGTTTCGGACGGACGTCCTTTTTCAAGGCAATATCTGTTCCTGTGTTTACTCAATAATACTGTATAAGACAGAGTAAAGTCATTAATATACAACATAATGTGTTTAATGGGTATAAACCTGTGAATTGCACCGCTGTATGGTAATGGTACTCACTTGCAAGGGGTTAAAGAACTGGGGATAAGCCCAGTGGACTTGAGGTACAAAAGTATGGTATCAGTATGTCCATGCAGTATACAGTGGATCTTGTGCTGTTAAAAGCAAACGGCTGCTACACATTTGAAAGGCTGCAAGATCTCCAAGCCATGCAATGGAGGATTGCAATGGCTGCCTAGGCCCGAACTGATAGATGGCTATGGAATAGAGGGAGTAGGTAGAGTAATATTAATATCACTAGATAGTGAAGGAGGGTAGGTTGATGCAAAAAGATGCAAAATGTAAAGTATTGATATTACCTGGTAGTGGAGAGTTTGCAATGTGCTGCAGTGTAGCCAAACGCCGGCAGGGAAGTGTGATGTCTAGTCCCGCCATTGTGGAGGCTAATATAGTGTATACTGATGGGTATCAGCTGTGCAGACCATGGTGAAGGGTAATTGCACTGAGCTGGGTAATGATTGCTGGGCCAGGTGTGGGGATGGTGGCTGGGAGGCCACAATATAGTATCCCCAGTGTTTGAGATCCCAGACGCGGCGGCGCCGCGCGTCGACACGTCCAAGGGGGCGTGGCCTCGTGCGGCGTCGGAGCGTCACCGACGCGGGCAGACTGACCCCTCCCCGTGTGCTGGAACGCACACGGGGGGGGCGCATATGATGGCAGAACGTGCGCCTCAATGGGTATATGTGGCGCATGCGCCGTAGGGTATACGCGCATGCGCACATGGTCTTACCCGCGCCGGGCAGCCAAAACAACAAATGGAAGCGGAAAAGCCGAAATGTGTGTTAAGGGGGTGTGATTTGGGAAGGAATATATCAAGATACGTGCATTGCAACTGCACATAGTACATTAAGCATGTGATGTTTTCAGCAAGTGGGTCACATTACCATATGGGTAATGTGACCCACTTGCTGAAAACATCACATGCTTAATGTACTATGTGCAGTTGCAATGCACGTATCTTGATATATTCCTTCCCAAATCACACCCCCTTAACACACATTTCGGCTTTTCCGCTTCCATTTGTTGTTTTGGCTGCCCGGCGCGGGTAAGACCATGTGCGCATGCGCGTATACCCTACGGCGCATGCGCCACATATACCCATTGAGGCGCACGTTCTGCCATCATATGCGCCCCCCCCGTGTGCGTTCCAGCACACGGGGAGGGGTCAGTCTGCCCGCGTCGGTGACGCTCCGACGCCGCACGAGGCCACGCCCCCTTGGACGTGTCGACGCGCGGCGCCGCCGCGTCTGGGATCTCAAACACTGGGGATACTATATTGTGGCCTCCCAGCCACCATCCCCACACCTGGCCCAGCAATCATTACCCAGCTCAGTGCAATTACCCTTCACCATGGTCTGCACAGCTGATACCCATCAGTATACACTATATTAGCCTCCACAATGGCGGGACTAGACATCACACTTCCCTGCCGGCGTTTGGCTACACTGCAGCACATTGCAAACTCTCCACTACCAGGTAATATCAATACTTTACATTTTGCATCTTTTTGCATCAACCTACCCTCCTTCACTATCTAGTGATATTAATATTACTCTACCTACTCCCTCTATTCCATAGCCATCTATCAGTTCGGGCCTAGGCAGCCATTGCAATCCTCCATTGCATGGCTTGGAGATCTTGCAGCCTTTCAAATGTGTAGCAGCCGTTTGCTTTTAACAGCACAAGATCCACTGTATACTGCATGGACATACTGATACCATACTTTTGTACCTCAAGTCCACTGGGCTTATCCCCAGTTCTTTAACCCCTTGCAAGTGAGTACCATTACCATACAGCGGTGCAATTCACAGGTTTATACCCATTAAACACATTATGTTGTATATTAATGACTTTACTCTGTCTTATACAGTATTATTGAGTAAACACAGGAACAGATATTGCCTTGAAAAAGGACGTCCGTCCGAAACATGTCGGCATTTTCCTGAAAGACCCCGATATTATCGCAAGTTGTTGTGCAATTTATGCATTTTTGTACATGTTTATGGTTACACATGAATACCATGTATATATACTGTCTTGTATAACTATATGTCTAACCACTCATTCACTGATTTACCTTGGGCCTGAAGCCCTGAATAAAAAACTTTTTTTCACTTGCATATACTCTCTATGTCTATCTGTTTAAGCTTCTCTTTGGGGTATAGGCCGTGTTCATGCACACTAGGCCTCACAAATTTGCTACCTTTTAAAGCTTAAAGATTGTTGTGATTAGATTTACATATACAGTGCTTTGAAGAACGCCATATACAGGCCAATAAAAGCACTGTAGTGGTGTAACAATTAGCACCCCTGATCATCGGTAGTGATTATTATTATTAATACAGAAAATGATTTACCTGCATGTTTAAAGCTCTTTTTCAGATTGATAACCGATCGTTCTCCTTTCCATGGTAGGAACAAAGGCAATGCGCCTTTTGCAGCGTGTGTTCAGGGGGTTGCGACAGATCTCAGGGACAGATGTGAAGGATGGACAGCTGTGCTACCACCTGCTGTTCACAGACAGAGATCTGTCCTTCTATGGCCAGCCTAATAAAAATCCGCTCTAATATATTAATGACAGGGACTGCCTTAACATACTATTATTGTCTTTTTCACTGCCACTAATGGGCTGAAATTGTATCCAGATCTGTTTTTTACTAATTAAATTGTTTCAAACAGCTCCTGCCCTTGTGGAAAGCAACAGTTCTGCTTTAATTGTTGGCTTTTTATCCTCTTTGTTATACTATAATGTCATTAGTTACAGAGCTCGATTATCAACGTCATGTTCCTGCCAGTTTAGGATTAAACAATAAAGACCAATATCTGTGAAAGATGTATTTTCATGGATGTTCTATGGTGTCCGGTTTATTACAAACAGCAAGCCTTGCATGAAATATTAGAATTGGGATAGATAGATAATATAAGCTATACCATGTCATTTTCTTTCCTAAAAATTATACCTAGTGATCCCGCCATGATGGTCCTTATCTGGGCACTTCCTGTTATAGAGTGACAACGCTCTTGTCTTATCTCCAAACTGTGTTGTCACACTCAGTGATGGCTGGTGGTAATTTATTTTGGTGAGAGGCAAACAGTGCACCCACAGCAACCACCCAATCACCCCCACCCACGCGCGCAGTCTGGATGGTTGGTCAGGTCATCCAGAGCACTTACCCCATCTATGGCAGGCAGCATGTCACCCGGGCAACATGCAGTGGGCATCTCGGGCGGCTTCCCCTTCCCCTGCTCTCCTCTGCTGGGCATCACAGTGGCTTCCGTCTCCTTCCTCCTCCTCCCTCCTCCCCAGCGGCCAATCGTAACGCTTCTCCTTTTGGCCAATCAGGAAAGGGGTCTTGAAACCCGCTTCCTGGTTGGCCAGGAGGACAATCAATGTGAAAATAGTGAATACATTCACTATTATCACACAACTTGGTGGGCTAGGTTTGCAGTGCTCTGCACCCTGAGCCCACCCTATTTTGAAGCCTATCAGAGCCTCTGGCTCTAATCATGTACTTCAAAAAAACACACACACCCATTGAAATCCATGCATCCGGCGTCCTCCATGGGGACCAAACGCATGGATGGGGGGGGGGTGCATGGGCCGCCCCTGGTCACGCTGCCACACAGATGTCTGATGGAGGACATTTCAACACAGTCAAGGTCCACTGTTGCCACAATCAGGAAACCTACCTTGAAAAAATTGAATGCAGCCATTGCTGGAGTGCATATGGGGAGGAAGAGGCAGCAAGCAGACTGCAGGACGCCAACAACACTGAGATGCAACAAAGGGATGAAAATAGGTGAAAACAAGTATTTATTTTAAAAAAAAATTAAAAAAAAAAAGCGACTTGCAACAAAAAAAAAAAGTCCATCCAGATCAAACAAAAGTCCATATGTAGTATCCAGAGGAGGTAATGTATCTACAAAAGTATTGGTAATATTAGGACAACAGTATGGGGTAGTCATATGGAATACATGTAGAAGTATAATAAGGTTATAGAGAGGTACTCGTGATTGAGAGAAGTATGTAGAGTTCGAAATATGTAACAAAGTCTGTGGGGTGTTGTGGAAATCTGGCATATAGTAATGTGCATAAAAAATGATGATGATGGAGGTGCTGATTTTTGTCTTCAGATTTACCAAAACCATGTAGTACAAGGGCCTGCCTGATTGCATACAAATTGAAACTCCAAAGGAAACTCCAAAGGAAACTCCAAAGGAAACTCCAAAGGTTTGACCTCATATTATATGGTTTTGTTAAATCTGAAGACAAAAATCAGCAGAAAATCTGATAGTGTGTATGGGGATTTAGTATCATAACCCTGAAGATACCATCACCAACACCCAATCACACTGCCTCTTACCCTCTAGCTTATACCCTCACAACAAAGGTCAAATGCGCAGTGGTCACTTCAGCAATCCATTGACAGCTCCAGCAGTATTAATCCACCTCCAGAACTCTCAGATAGTGTGAACCCCGCGTCGGCGCGCCAACATCAGAAGTGACGTAGCGCGCACGGCGCGGGGGACGTGGTGCCGATTCACCAGGGGGCAACCGTCCGATCCTCCAGACAACAGTGCTGCGTGGGGAGGAGGGGAAGGAGCCCACGCAGGGAATCTCATACAGAGACAAAGGAAACACTTCTCATGGTGTAGAAACCCCAAACAAATTTATTTGTTAAAAAAGAATAACACTTACATTCTTAGGATAAAAATCTCACATATCTGTATATAACATCCAGCATTTCTAACCAGCAAGATGGCCGCTGTGTCTGGCATGCAATCATGTCACACGTCTCCAACTCCTCCCTACGCGCTTCATCTTCGAATGACGTCGTCAGAGGCGCCCCATGTTTTGTCTTTGCCTATGTTCAGAGTGAGTCTAATGGGAGTAGTTTCATAATTATCAACCAACTGCTGCACCTGCAGGGCTCGAATGAGGAAAATTGCAGGGTCAGCATCCCTTTAGATGCTATTTCTTATTAGGAGTATCACAGCAAAAATTAATTTTTGTTGCAGGGGATGCCTGAATTCTGACTTGTATCTTAGTGACTTCTGGGAAAATCAGTGAGCCAATCACACAAGCAGGAAATTACATATCTGTGTACAGAAAACCTCCAGGTAGCCATATTGCAATGCATTTTAAAGAAAATTACAGAGCTGCTGATTGAAAAGGAAAGGTCATATTTAATAACATTCAATTACATTATTTGCTATTTTTTTCCCATGAACGTGGAGTTACCTTTTAAGTGTTTTTCTGCTCATCTCTCTATGTCTGACGACGGCTTATTACACCTGAGAATGCAGAATCCCATTTTTTCTTATTGTCCCTGTTCACACGTGTACCATCAGTCACCCTATGTTCTACACCAGGGATCTTCAAACTACGGCCCTCCAGTTGTTCAGGAACTACAATTCCCATCATGCCTAGTCATGTCTGTGAATGTCTGAGTTTTACAATGCCTCATGGGATGTGTAGTTCTGAAACAGCTGGAGGGCCGTAGTTTGAGGAACCCTGTTCTACACCCTATGCTCAAAAAACACATGAACTTTTTTTTTAGGTCATTCAGGGATTGGTGGTCCCATAGACTTCAATGGGAGCGCCTGTAAATGTGCGTTATTTGCGCTTTTGCATGTTTTTATACATATTTTTTTGCCTGAGCAACTCCTATCCTCCTATAGAACTGCTCTCCTCACCTCGTTCAGCCAAAAAAACAAACTCCTGAAGCTTGATACAAGTGCGAAAATAACTGTAAGGCCCCTTTCATGCTGGCAGAGATCTCGCCGCTGATCCCCGCTGAGCAGGTGAAAGACAGGACCGTGCACGTTCCACTGATGTAGAGCAGACATGGACATGGACACAGCCCGCTGTCCTCTATGGGCTGTGTGATGGAAACGGACCACCTGTCCATTTCCATCAAACTGTCATCTGAACCAATACTCCAGACAGATGGGGAATAGATCCCCATCCATCTGTTTTTTTTAGCGAATAGGATCGGATCGGATGTCGGCGAGTGTCAATGGACACAGACATCTGCTCCTTAGGGAGTAATGGATGGTCTGATTGGGTCTGCCTGAAAAACTGACAGGTGGAAACCGATTGGTCTGCAAATGTGAAAGGGGCCTAAAACAACTGTAATACACTTGTAACATGCCTGAAAAAAATGCCTCAAAACCACCAGGAATAAGCGGCTAGTATGTATGTCTGTGTGAATGTAATGATATCCTTACACTCTAAGGCCTCATGCT
Organism: Lithobates sylvaticus; assembly: GCA_028564925.1. Classification (NCBI taxonomy): domain Eukaryota; kingdom Metazoa; phylum Chordata; class Amphibia; order Anura; family Ranidae; genus Lithobates; species Lithobates sylvaticus. Next base: position 122,049,782 of record CM053029.1, on the reverse strand, counting down.
CACTGAGTTTTAGCAGAAAAAATGCTTGATGCTTGTAAACACGTGTAACGCATTTAGGTGTGTCAAGCGATTGGGTGTTAAATTGCATTGGCCAGAATAATAATTTATTACCAATTTCCCATACTCCATAGTCCATCTCATGAGTGAGCAAAAGAGGGTGGCTTTGTTCCCACAGTGGGACCATGGAGACAAATGTAGCCCTTCTCTAATGCCGCATACACACGGTCATAATTTCTGATGGAAACAGTTCGATGGGATCTTTTCATCGGATCTTCTGACCGTGTGTATGCCCAGCGGTCTTTTTCTGGCGGCATTTTCAACGGACTTTGGATTGAGAACCTGTTCTTAATTTTTCCGACGGAAAACCTTTCTATCGGATTTTCCGATCGTGTGTATGCAATTCCGACACGCAAAATTCCAAAGCATGCTCGGATACAATTCGACGCATGCTCAGAAGCATTAAACTTCCCTTTTATAGTGCCGTCGAACGTGTTGTATGTCGTGGTGTTATTGACCGTCTAAATTTGGTGTGACCATTAGACATGTGCAATTCGTTTAGTTTTTCGTTAAAATTTGTTATATTCGTTCATTTGTTATCGTACGAATGAACAAACGATTCACTAAAAATTTTAACGAATAACGAATGTTCGAATCGAACGAATCCGAAAAACAACGAAAATCCAAGAAAAAACAAATTAGAAACAACGAAACTACGAAAAAGAAGAAAATCCGAAAAAACAAAACAGGAACAACGAAAATCAAAATGAACGAAAAAATTCGTACATTCGTAACTTTTTTTTTCGATTTGTAATTTTCCGTGTCTCTTAAAATGTAATAATAGCATACACATTACATAAAAATTATGAATTATGCTCCGATTACGAATATACGAAAACAATGTTACGAAAGTACGAATAAATCAATCTAACGAAAGTACGAATGTAACTAAATCTACGAAAATACGAATGCGTCCGAATTTCGAATAAACGAAAATTAAACTGACGGAAAAACGAATCAGCGAAAAAATAACTCTTACAAAAATACGAATCGTTACGAATACGGACACCGACGACTTACGAATGTACGAATCGTTACGAATACGGACACCGACGACTTACGAATGTACGAATCGTTACGAATACGGACACCAACGACTTACGAATTTAGGAATCATTACGAATCAACGGAAACGAAAAAAATTTAACGAAAATAAACAAATTTTTCTATTGTGCACATGTCTAGTGACCATGTGTAGGCAAGACTGTTTAAGAGAAATTCCGTCGGAATTCTGACGGGAAAACCATCAGAGCTTTTTCCGACGAGAATTCCGATCAGCAAAAAATGGAATTTGGAGATTTGGAGTAGACTTTTTTGAGTTAAGAATGCATACTTTAATAGATTTGTTTTTGTAAACCAGAGTTGTGTGCTGCAAAATATGCAAGATATGAGCAACTTGTGTTTCTTCTTGAGTTTTGCTGTGAGAATTTTGTGACCCGTGTTTCTGATAACTGGGGTTAGCCTAGATATTTGATTCTGGCTGCATGTTTCTCTGTGTAACGTGAGTCAGATATACGATTAAGATAGCGGAACACATGACAATGACAAATGTGGGAATTTCTGGTCTCTCCCGGGCTCATTTTATATAATGATATACCTGGTTGCTCTGGACACATTGTATCTGGAGAGAGAGGCTAACCACTACTTCGAAGCTTCAATAATTAAAGACTTCCTCCGTCACCAGAGACACAAGCGTGCTCTTTAATTCAAGGCCGTAATTAATTTTCCTGACAGGCTTTCAAAATGGTCAATTGAGATTTTAAAGCTTGTCTCAGTGGCTTAACTTCCCAACCTGGACCCGCTTACTTTTTTAACTAACGTTTACATTTTTTATGGGTTTACTAGGAATGCTATATTATATTTAGATATGTCCTTTACAGCTGTAATGATCTTACCAAGCAATTTCCTGGAGCTAATCAGTATATAACATTGTAGTGCATATTCCTATTCTAAAGGAAGATTTGCATTTTTTAATTAGTTATTGCCATGTGCCCATTTTCTTAAATACAGTGCCTTGAAAAAGTATTCATACCCCTTGACATTTTCCACATTTTGTCATGTTGCAACTAAAAACTTATTTATTAATTTATTTTATTGGGATTTTATGTGATAAACCAACACAAAGTGGCACATAATTGTGCAGTGGAATGGAAAATGATAAATGTTTTTCAAAATGTTTTACAAACAAATATCTGAACAGTGTGGCATGTATTTGTCTTCAGCCCCTTTTACCCTAATACCCCTAACTAAAATCTAGTGTGACCAATTTCCTTCAGAAGTCACCTAATCAGTAAATAGAGTCCACCTGTGTGTAATTTATTCTCAGTATAAATACAGCTGTTCTGTGAAGCCTCAGAGGTTTGTTAGAGAACCTTAGTGAACAAACAGCATCATGAAGGTCAACAAATACACCAGACAGGTCAGGGATAAAGTTGTGAACAAATTTAAAGCAGGGTTAGGTTATAAAAAAAAATCCCAAGCTTTGAACATCTCACAGAGCACTGTTCAATCTATCATCTGAAAATGGAAAGAGTATGGCACAACTTCAAACCTACCAAGACATGGCCGTCCACCTAAACTGAAATGCCGGGCAAGGAGAGCATCAATCAGAGAAGCAGCCAAGAGGCCCATGGTAACTTTGTGTTGGTCTATCACAAAAAATCCCCAAAAAATATATTTACGTTTTTGGTTGCAACATGAAAAAATGTGGAAAATTTCAAGGGGTATGAATACTTTATAAAGGCACTGTATATTACGAAAGGGGCTCTGGGGAAACCAGTTTTAGGGTGAACGGATGTATTTGCACTACTGAGTATCATGAAAACTAGTGTAATTAAGCCAAATTATGCTAAAATTGTGGAAACCCTTGTAGCTAATCAATTACTAAGCATTGTCTTTATAAAAATTTGCAAAGCTGTTCGTCCATCAAAATTGCATGTAAATTTGTTCGAAATCCAGATAGAATGTGTAAATGGGCAAAATACTGCCATTATGGGCAATAGATAGAGCTGAAGAGTGTATTTATTTCCTATGGCAATCAATGTCACCTAGTCATCTAGTCATTGAATGGTCACAATTGGTATTTTACCCATTCACACAGTCTTATGCCGCGTACACGCGAGCCTATTTTCCGCCGGAAAAATCTTGGATGGTTTTACAATGGAATTCCGCTCAAGCTTGGCTTGCATACACACCGTCATCAAGAACGCAGTGACGTACAACACTACAAGCAAATGAAGTTCAATGCTTCCAAGCATGTGTCGAATTGTTTCTGAGCATGCGTAGGAATTTTGCGCGTCAAAATTGGTACAGACGATTGGAATTTTCGATCAAAACTTTTTCTGACCGAAAAATTTAGAACCAGCTCTCAATCTTTTGCTGGCGGGAATTTGGCCAGCAAAAGTCCGATGGAGCATACACACGGTCGCATTTTCCAACCAAAAGCTCTCATCTGTCTTTTGCTGGCCGAATTTCCAATTGTGTGTACGCGGCATTATTCTGCCGAATATATATCCCAAAATCATTCAATTGTGCCCCATTTGCACAGAACAAAGTTACACGCTGTTTGGATGGACAAATAGCTATGCACAATTTTTATAAATATACTCCTTAATCCCTATTAAACTTTGGGAAACCAGGCTATATTGGTCTGCAGGGGGAGACTGTGTGAATGCTCATTTGTAAGTATGGCTATTATTGTTGCGTGGAGTTGGACACAAGGCCTATTTCCATAGTAGAAATAAACCATAACTGTGTGGGAAATGCTGGATAGTCTAAAAGCTATGTTATAGCATGCTTTCAGTAGTTTGGTGATCTTGGAACACATCTGCTAGTGACCTTACCCCATCCTTGCTGTCTCTCACACACAGAAAGACTGAAATGCTGGTTTCTTCAGTTAGTCAAGAATTGTTACAGTCTTTAAAGGATTTGATCAATGTATATCCAGTCAAGTAGACCCTCACACTACATAATGTCATGAATCTGCAGTAATGTTTCATGTCATGTCTGTTTGCTTACCTCTTTGGTCTGTGTATCAGCTTAGGGACCATGTTCTGACAGCTGCATGTTTAAGTAATCTTCTCTCAGCATGGCTCCACCCCAACCTCTAACACTATTTAACCCCACACACTGCAAGCCAGCTTTGCCCAAGCAACAGTTGTGTTTAGGCTTCTGGTGTGGCGTCCTGCTGTATGTTATCTCTGACTTCTGTGTACCGACCGTGGCATGTCCTTTTGACCATTACTGTCTGCTAGTAACCCCAACCTTGGTGTGCCTTCCTGACCATGCTTGTCTGCTAGTTGCCCCAACCTTGGCTTGTTCTCCTGACTATTCTGTGCTTAACCCTGAACTGCCGCTTCTGCTCTGCCCACCAGGGCCAGTCCGTGAGCATGAACTATGAGACCTCAGGGGCTGCGACCTGGAGTCAGCTGCAGCTGAATCCATCCTCACAACTAGAGGCTCTGGTGAATACCTGCTGGCTCCTAGACTCCGCGCCCTGGGAAATCTTACACTCTAGCTTCCTGCTTGGTCTGTGTCAGTGTTCAGGTGGAGCTGCTTTCCTGAACCACCCAGAGCTCCATCCGCAGCAACCAGCCAAAGGGTCCACAACCTTAGCAGTGCGCTCCTAACCCCAGCTGTGTGCATTCGTCACCTGGACTCAGGTGATCTGACACATAATTGTTGGTAAATCTAAAGAGAGTTATGCAATCAAGTTGCAAAATTATTGACCATCTTAAAAAAAGCCACCAAAAAATGATATTTTAGTTTTTAGTAAATGCTAAGGAGGTAAACCCCTTGACAGTTCTTTTTATTTTCCTTAGAGACTCTGTGGTTATATATCTGCTCTTAGTTACTGGTTTAGCACACCTGTTTTAGCCATCATGGGAGGTTCCCACTATCCCTGTTGGATTTTCTTTTTGCTGTGGAGAATGTAAAAATAGATCAAAACAGCAGCATTCAATGAAGCTCAGACACTACAACATGGAAATGAACAGACAAAAACACTCCACTCCCAGCCACCAACACCACCCCCTAGTGATGACATCACACAGTGCGAGGGTAAAAAGACACATACAGGGTACAGGTCAAGGAAGCATCACAAAAGGAGCAAAAAACAACAGTCCATAAAAAAAGCAAAAAATAAAAATTCATGACTTAAAATGGAAGTAAACCCATTGAATTGATAGTTTCAAAAACCGGTTACATTCCCGGCATTCCGGAAATGCTAGCTGTCACATTGTGCTCGCAACCAAACTGTCAAACCATCCAATGGCTGGTGTCATAACAGATCACATGGGCGCATCATGGCAGTTGCAGATTAAACAGAAGCCAAGATGGCAGCTTTCTTGGCTGAAAACGATAGGAGGATTTACTTCCACTTTAAAAAAAGCTATTCAGAAATAGCTCCTGCAAAAAATGGAAAATGCAGGAAAAGCGGAAAAAACAAAGCACATTAAAAACACTCACAAGATGGCCACCATTGCACATGGAAAACACCAGGCAGGAACGGACCACCCATAATTAGTAACATGACATAAAAATAATCCAAAATGTGATGTACTAAGACAACAAAGCTACAAACACCCTACATGTGCCAAAAGTAAACAACTGTAGGAGTGTGAATAGCACCCCAGACAAGACAAAGGCAAAAGATCCACAGAAAATACCAACAGTATACAAAGCTAGGAATACATACAAATGTATGTAATTTAAATCAATACAAAACCTGATGACTCAGATACATGAATAGTTGCAGAGGAGGAATGACAGTGAAAACACCAAGACTAACACCACTGGAAAAGGAATATGCCATACCAAACAATGGGAGTGGGTATAGAAACCTAGTTAGACTTCCATTAAAGAAAAAGGGTCTGGACATCCAGAACATCTAGAACAAAACAGAAGAATCAGTAATCAGCAAATATAGCAATTAGAACGTATATGTCAAAGATTTTGCCAAAACGATCAGAGTCAGATAGCATAAGTAAAAAGAAGATCATCGACTGATTATACATCCATTCAGTGAGCATATATACAATTAACTGTTCTGCCCATCATTTCTATATGAATCAAGGTGACAAAAGCGCCAATAGCTGGTCATCTGGAAGTTTCATACAGTGAATGGATGTGATCTATTCCTGTTGGCCAATCGTTTCCAGTGGTAAAAGATTAACATTAGCTAACACACCTCCCCTATCATGAGTTATTGGAGGGGAAAAAGCTTGAAAGATCTCCTAATGCACACCTAATTATTACCTATTACTAAAACATGCACCTGGCTCAATCCTGGCAAACCCAAGAGTGAGGTCTTGTGCCCCATGCAGGGCCATATTTTACTGGCATGGGGGTGCACAGGTGTTGCATGCATCCTCGTGCCAGCAGTGCCATAGCTGTCTCTTGGGATGCAGTGGCTGCACAGACACAGCCGTTGCTATCAAGGTGACTTCAATGTGGGTGCAGGTGCAGGGCCCTGCACAAACCCAGGTGTGAGAACGTTTTTGGGTAAAAATACACTTTAACCTCTAGCCGACCGCCCACTGTCTATTGACGGCGGAGCGGTGCGGCTCTTGTGGCGGGACGCCGTCATATGACGGCGTCTACATTTTGGCCACTAGGGGGCACCCGCGATTGCCCAGTAACTGAGCAGGACGTGGATCTGTGTATGTAAACACACAGATCCACGTCCTGTCACTGGAGAGGAGACCGATGGTGTGTCCCTTGTACACAGGGACACCGATCGGTCCCCTCCCCCAGTCAGTCCCCTCCCCCCACAGTTAGAATCACTAACATAGGGAACACATTAACCCCTGCAGCGCCCCCTAGTGTTAACCCCTTTCCTGACAGTCACATTTATACAGTAATCAATGCATTTTTATAGCACGGATCGCTGTATAAATGTGAATGGTCCCAAAAATGTGTCAAAAGTGTCCGATATGTCCGCCGCAATGTCACAGTCATGATAAAAATCGCAGATCGCCGCCATTACTAGTAAAAAAAAAAATAATAATAAAAATGCTATAAATCTATCCCCTATTTTGTAGACGCTATAACTTTTGCGCAAACCAATCAATATACGCTTATTGCGTTTTTTTTTTTACCAAAAATATGTAGAAGAATACGTATCGGCCTAAACTTAGGAAAAAATTTGTTTTAAAAAAAAAAAAGAAATCGGATATTTATTATAATAAAAAAAGTAAAAAATATTATGTTTTTTCAAACTTGTCCCTCTTCTTTTGTTTATAGCGCAAGAAATAAAAAACGCAGAGGTGATCAAATACCACCAAAATAAAGCTCTATCTGTGGGGAAAAAATGATAAACATTTCATTTGGGTACTTCATTGCATGACCGCGCAATTGTCATTCAAAATGCGACAGCGCTGAAAGCTGAAAAATGGCCTGGTCAGGAAGGAAGTGTTCGTGCCTGGTAGGCACGTAGTTAATGCAAGTTTTTAGTGACCCAGGAGTAAGTTCACCTACTGAACTTAACCAGCAACTCTGACCATGCGTGATAAGGAAAATATTTTTGTAATTATATTTAACACACTAAGGCTATGCAACCCACAGCCAATTCATTGTGGTAAATTGGCAGAGGCGACTGAAAAATGGATTCAGCTATTCTGATAAATGAAATGTGAAAAAGGAGGCTCTCTTTTCTTCATTAACATAAATGCGTTTTACTGGCCTTATCCGCACTCCCCGGGGCTTCCAAGATATGTCTGACACCAACTTATGACATCTATTTACCACTAATGTGCAGGGAAACATTCTCCTGTCCCCATGGAAGTTTGGATCTGCCAATCAGTCACATAAACAATGACTGGAGTCTTATCTTATTGTACAGTTGTTTCTGTGAGCTGAAGCTGGATCTCGGGCAGAAATGCTATAAAAATGTGGCCATTTTACTATCTGTTGGATTAGTGCAGCTAGGAGGAAAGGTAGCTATGGTGTAAAATGGTCTCATAAAAGTGACTTATTCCAAGGCTAATAAGTAATTAGGCTATGTACTTTGGAAATAAACATCTTGCATGGCCAAAGATATGCTGGTTTATATGCTTTAGTTATTTTTGCTGGCCTGATACCACTTCAGTATAAATAACAGGTGACAGCGCAATAGCTTAGTAAGAATAGTGTGCAAGATGCTCTCAGGCAAATGAAGTAAACAGGCAAATGAAGTAAACACAGTGGAGTTATTAGTTGCAAATCCCTTTTCTCTCCCTCTCTCTCGCAAAAGAAAATTTGTAAAAAATGTATCATTTCCATAGCAACCTATCAGAATTCTTCTTTTACTTTATCATGTAATAAAAGATGTAACCTGTTGCTATTGCCAACAACTCCACTTTTGTGACCATTTAATAATTTTTTCTGGGTTTTAATGACCTAGTCCCTAAATGCCATGTGTAACTGACCATAACCCATAGCTTTACCCATACATTTCACTTGTATTCGCTAATCATATCCTGTATTCCTCCCAATTATCACCTTAACTTAAAGCAGACCTTGTACTACGAGCAAGGTCCACTTATTCACCTAGAGCCCCCTCCCCATGCCATAATGCTCACATAGACCCATTTTTTCTCCATGGGTCCCCACCATATAAAATAGTTTTGCCAAGTTGAACTTACCCTCTCCACACTCCAGTGCTGTCCCTTACTTACTCACCAGAGGTCCTTTTTAGGACAGAGTGACACTCTGTCTTCCTGCCCATTTCCTTTGAGTCCATCCAGTTGTTTACAGGCCTCTCTAGGGGGTGCATCATCAGACATGGGCTAATGACTCTCCAGGGCTGTGTCTCCAGCTGTGTCATTTTGTCTTAGGGCCCTTTCACACTGGGGCAGGAGCCGCGGTGACGGTAAAGCAGCGCTATATTTAGCGCTGCTTTACCGTCGTTTTAGCCGCGGTATTCGGCCGCTTGCGGGGAGGTTTTACCCCCCCGCGAGCGGACGAAAAAGGGTTAAAATCCCTTTAATGCCGCGGTATTGCCGCGGTATTACTGCGTTGTCCCATTGAAATCAATGGGTAGGAGCGGTATAGGAGTGGTGAATACACCGCTCCTATACCGCTCCAAAGATGCTGCTAGCAGGACTTTTTTGACCGTCCAGCTAGCGCACCACTCTAGTGTGAAAGGCCGCCGGCTTTCACACTGGAGTGAATGGGGCTGTTTTTTTCAGGCGATGTACAGGCGCTATTTTTAGCGCTGTACCGCCTGAAAACCCCCCCAGTGTGAAAGGGGCCTTAGTCCTGGGAGAATGCCTGTCTCCCACCATCGATGGATGAAGGGAAATAAATCTGCAGTGATGTCACCAGGATTGGCAAAAAGTCTTAAAAAAAAAAATAGGTATGTATAGTGGTTATAATAAATATGCAGGGTGCGGGGAGCTTTGGGGGAGGGAGGGGGTTGATGTGAGGAGGTATGTGGCAAGTAATCCTGGAGTTTCCCTTTAATACCTTCCCCGTCCTTTTCCCCAGTTTGTATACTACAGGCGGTGATGTCACCATTCTTATGACAACGGGGGTTATTTACGAAAGGGAAATCCACTTTGCACTACCAGTGCAAACTACAAGTGCAAAGTGCACTGAAAGTGCACTTGGAAGTGCAGTCGCTGTAAATCTGAGGGGTAGATCTGAAATGAGGGGAAGCTCTGATGATTTTATCATCCAATCATGTGCAAGCTAAAATGCTGTTTTTTTATTTTCCTTGCATGTCCCCCTCGGATCTACAGCGGATCTACAGCGACTGCACTTCCCTTGCATTTGTAGTTTGCACTTCTTCATAAAGAACCCCCAATATCCCAGCGTATGCAGAGTAGCCCAAATCTTCTGAGATGATGCTCCAGACCAATGAACAAGCATTTTTTTGCTAGATTTTGGCTACCAAGGCTAATTTTAATTTGTTGTTTTGGCATGGGGGAGTAGGGCCCTTTGAAAATAAGGGGACCTTTCATTTTTAGTGCAAGCTGTTTATTCTACAATGTTCATTTCTCAAATAGCCAGACTGTGCTATTGAAGCAGTAGAAACAATATTTCTGAATCCTTCAAAACGGCTACTGTGCACGGCCCTGACAGCAGGATGATGGCATCCGCAGGGTTGTCCAAAGTTTATCAAAAATATTGGACAATCTTTAAACAACACATGAATTGTGAAAAACATATACAATTTGCAATTTCAGCCAACTTTTCTTAGATTTGAATAGAGCAGGGAAGGATTAGTTAGGGTTAATTGCTCTTTTGATCCTCTTTAGGTAAAAATGTTTTGGCTAGAAACACAATTTATTAGGTCACAGCAGTTTATGTGTGCAGAGAAAGAAGATGATCATTTAATTTTCTTCTCAGTATAAGCTGTCTGCAGCACGTGAAATACATATGTTTTTGTACCTTCTAATCTTTTAAAATTAGGATAACCAATCCGTCCAATCATAGTCTGAAAACGATCACATATCTATAAATTCTGCTGCTTCAGAGGTCCATTTTTTATGGAAGATAAGAGGTGTGTCAGGCAATATACAAAAGGGAAATTGTAACGTGGGTTCTAAGACATTTAATTATTTCCATTAACATTTAAAATACATTAACATTTAGTGTAGCAACTAGCTGGGAATTTCTTAAAAAAAAAATTTGTCATTGCACAAAAAACGAGGACAGACTGGAAAAATAGTAAGTATTTAGCAAGAAAGATTGCCATTTGATACTTTCTTTTTCTGACTGCTATCCATTTTCTGTTAAGTCTGCCTAAAGTTAAATAACTATTAATTAGAGTTAGTAGTAGTTAGTCACATTCAGGTGGACCCCTTATAGGAAAGAAAATCATACAGTTCAGAACTCCTATATATTGAGGACATAGGATGTTCTTTCTGGAATAGACATGTGCAGTTTGTTTTGTTCTGAATTGAAATAATGAAATAAAAATAAAAAAAGAATTTGAATAGAAAAGAATAGAATAGAAAAGAAAAGAAAATACTATAAAAGAAAAGAATAGAATAGAATCAAAAATAACAGAATAGTATATAAAAAAACTGAATAGAATAGAAAGAATATAACCATCTTCTGAAATTCGAATTTTGAATGGAATACATTTGAATAGAAAAGAATAGAATATAATTGAAAATAAAATAAAATACTATAATAGAAAAGAATAGAATAGAATAAACAAATAGAAAAATAATACAATTTAAAAAAAAAATTGAATAAAAGAATATAACCTTTTCCCAAAATTCAAATATAATCAATTTGAATTTGAATAGAATAAAAAAGAATAGATTAGAATAGGAAGATGGTTATATTCATTCTATTCTATTCTGTTGTTTTTTTCTATACTATTGTGTTATTTTCAATTTTATTCTACTCTATTCTTTTCTATTCTATTCAAATTCTAATTGATTATATTAAAATTTTGGAAAATGGTTATATAGTATAGTATAGTATATATTATTTTATTCTATTGTTCTTTTAATTATATTATTTTTTTATTCAAATTTCAGAAGATGGTTATAATCTTTCTATTTAATTCAATTATTTTTTTCATTCTATTATATATTATTACTATTATTAATTCAAATGTATTCAAATTTCAGAAGATGGTTATAATCTTTCTATTTAATTCAATTATTTTTTTCATTCTATTATATATTATTACTATTATTAATTCAAATGTATTCAAATTTCAGAAGATGGTTATAATCTTTCTATTTAATTCAATTATTATTTTTTTATTCTATTATATATTATTACTATTATTAACGATTTATATAGCGCCAACAGTTTACGCAGGGGGACAGCACAATTACAGTACAGTTCAATACAGAAGGGACAGGAGGGCTCTGCTCGTAGAGCTTACATTCTAAAAGGGAGGGGGTGGTGGTACAAAAGGTAATAGATGCGGAGAATGATTTGATGGGGTTGTTAGGTGGGTGTGGGAAAGGCTTCCATGAATAAGTGAGTTTTCAGGGATCTGCTAAAGGTGGACAGGTTAGGGGCTGATCGGATATACCAGGGCAGGAAATTTCAGAGGATGTGAGAGGCTCATTATACCTTTTTATTATATACCTTTCTATTCTATTCCATTCTAATCTGTTCTTTTATTTTGTATCCTATTTTATTAAGTTTTACTCTATTATATTCTATTCTTTTATTTTATTTTCTATTCTGTTCTATTTTTTCTATTCTATTCCTTTATTCTCTATTCTATTTTATTCTCTTTGTAAATTGGAAAACTATTCTAATTTGAAAACTTTTAGAACCTGAAAATGATTCAAATTCAAAAAAAAATATTCAAATTTGAAAACTCTTCAAATTAAAATATGAGTCGAATTCGAAAACTTTTCGAATTCGAAAAATATTTGAGCTTGAAAACTATTAGAAATTGATTCGAAAACCTTTCAAATCAATTCAAATTTGAAAATTGGAATCGATTTGAATACGAATAAACAAAACCTATTCTGAAAATTAATTAAATGGATTAAATAAAATTAAACTAAACAAATTTATGTAAATAACTAATTGAAATTAAACTAAACTATTTTTTTTTGTTCTGCACATGTCTATTCTGAACAGTGAGGTGCGCATTGTGAACAGAGAGGCCATCTATCAACTATCCCTAAACAGGGGTGGGGGCTTCAACACCATCTGTCTTCTACATATAATGCCCTTTACCATCTCTGACCCAGAGATTTGACAACAATTCATACCTTCAGCCATTTATATTGAATGATTAACACATATGCAGACTTTCTGAAATGAAAGGATAGGATTATGTAACTAGAGTAGCATGGTTCCACAATTTACACGTCTCCTGTTCTGTTCATGGACAATCAACATATTGCATTGCATATGCATACTTTATATGTGCATTGACATATTCCATGGTGATCATAATACGGTGATTGTGCTACCTGTGTGGGTATAAATCTTGGGGTCTTTTCCTGACACTCATTGACTAACTACTACTAACTACCATAACCTGGATAAATAAGAACATTCACAGGCAAAGTTGTGTAGAATTTGGGCAATATGAAAAATGGATGTAAAGTTTAGGTCAGATACGTTTAATTGAGGAACTTCCATATAATCAGAGGGAGATATATAAAATACATTTTACCTCATCTGGGCTTGCTGGCTAAAATTTAAAACATCAGCAACCTACGCATCTCGTATCTCTTAACATACCCATCTGACATTGTATAGAGGAACTTATTTGTATCTATACAATAAACTCTGCCCCCTCATTAACCTGGATATAATACGATGACTATTGTGACCTTGAGGAGCCTGAGATCATTAGAGAAGGGCATTGGACAAAAAAGAAGTGCTTATCTTCACCAAACAAAATAGTCCATCACTTCTTGGTACTACAAAATAAAGATATGTCTCACCACCCACATAAACCTTGTTCCATGCAGGGTTAAAGTCCCTGACTGATACAGGGGTCCAAAAGGTCAGGTCATCAGCAGCTTAGCCGTTTTGGTCACAAGCAGTCTACCACTCTTGATCTTCAAAGTGTACTGATTCATTCCTTCACAGACAGGCACTGTCTACCCCAGAGCCCCACACCCAGCATGCATGAGAAACCCTGAGCACTCAACAATGTCTTCAAACCAACCCACCTTAAAGGAACGACAACCCAAACCAACACACAAATATACCCGCTGTCCAGGAACCATCCTTAGTGTCCTGTACACTATATAAATATGTCTGATGTACTTTATCTATTACGCACTGGTTAACTGTATGTACTTTTTTTTACTCTATTTACTCATATCAGCTACAACTGACCAAATTCTTTCTTCCTTTTCCCTTCTGGGTATAGTCTGTCTCTCTCACACGTTAAATGGCAAATGTCTTGATGCACTGTTTGATTCAAGAGCTTTGCTTTAAATTACTTGTCGTAAGCACTTTTGTTAACTCCTGAAAATTCAATAAAAAGTAAAAAAAATAAAATAAAATTAAAGTTTGGCCAATATGGCGATTTAGTGGCTTGCATTGCTGAGCTACAGTTGTACGTTGTCTCCAGTGGTGATATCAAAATGGTCAATGGAGTAAGCAACGTTTAGGGGCAATGGAAGACTAGACACTAGGTGCAGTTTGAAGAGGATGTATTAATACAGCAACCTAAAGGAGAGAAAGATGAGGCTCTGATTTTGGGTCCTGAGAGGTCTGATCTCCTAGAGGAGAACGTGTGAGGGCTCCTGGATTGATCAGTGAGAGCCAGGGTTGAAAGAAAGTCTGCAGGGGGACGGGGTTAGGTCTCAGACGCCCCTGCTCCCCTAGCCAAATGTGTGGCCCTGGAAGTCCCCATTGTTATGAAAGTGGTAAGCTTTAAAGAAACGTGTGTGATAGTTCACCCTTGCACTGCACAAATGATCTTGTAGGCTTGAAGCTCTACCACTGCCAACCTGAGATTTTGAGTATTTGCAAATACCCTTTACATGCTTTAAACCCTCTATTTTCTGGAACATAAAATAAACAATTCAAAGAGAAAGTGAGGCCAATTTGTGTAACTGTGGCAATCACGGGAGCTCTCACAACTGGTATTTAAAAGACAAAGCTTCCATAATTTCTAAGAAAGTGAAATATCAGTTTTGGGTGGGCTGACCCTTGAAATATTTGTAAACTATTAAGCCATTAGAAATAAATATAGTGTTCTACAGAAGGGTTAATCAGCTGGTCAAATGAGCACTAATTTGCATCAGTTCCCTAATTGCATCGCCCTGTCTCCACACAGATGTGAGCACGGCATGAATCTGCTCTGCGTTTTAATATTGTATTAACAGGTGGCTGTTATGCAGATTGTAATGCTCACACAGCCATTAAAATGAAGTTAAACTTCATGCCATTTTGCTAGAGCAGCAAAACAAAGCCTTGGAAAAGTCATTACATTTAGAATACATGAAGGACGTTAGGGAGGAGACAAGAGATTGACCCAGACAGAAGGCTGGGGCTGGAAAAATTAAATACGAAGGTGGTAAACAAGCTAAGGGTCAGGATGCTGGGAACACAACATAAAAGAGTAGGCTGTGCTGCCACAACTCTCAAAGCATTGCAATTCTACAAACACAGAGGACAAGATGATGAGAATAGCATAGTGCTAAAGAGCAACTCTAGGCAACACATAATGCTATTCATTGCACTGCTAATGCAATCCGATAAAGGCTACAACTAAGTTTTATCAAATCTTTTGGTGACAGATTCAACAAGCTTCTCACAAGACTTTATTTGTAGGTCTGTAACTCTTTGTTCACCATTTTTGACATCACCCATGCTCTGTTGCATACTAAGTAAGGCTGGTGTTGAACCATTAAACACACTTTTGCTCTTTCATGGGCAAAAGCCATTCATAATATAAGGACACATGCAACTGTAGGGAAGTGGCATGAAGGGAAGCCCACTGTACAAAATGATTGCTATGATATGAACTGGAAGAGGTCAGTGCTTGCTCTAGACTTAAAGTGATTGTAAAGTCTCATTTTTTTTTCTGTAAAAATAATAAACATGTCATACTTACCTGCTTTGTGCAGTGGTTTTGCACAGGTCAGCCCTGATCCTCCTTTTCTTGGTTCCCTCTTCAGTGCTTCTGGCCCTTCCCTCCTGTTGAGTGCCACCACAGCAATCAGCTTGCTATGGGGGCACCCGAGCCAATCCACAGCTCCCTGTGTCCATCCAGACATGGAGCTGTGGTTCGGCCCTGCCCCCTCTCTCTCCTGATTGACTAACTGACTTTGATTGACAGCAGTGGGAGCCAATGGCGATTGCTGCTGTGTCTCAGCTGAACAGGAGGGAGAGTCCCGGATGGTTGAGGCACTCGTGGACATTGCTGGATAGAGAGGTGGCTCAGGTAAGTATTGGGGGGCTGAGGAGGGCTGCTGCACACAGAAGTTTTTTAAATCTTAATGCATGGAATGCATTAGGCTGAAAAACCTTCTGCCTTTATATCCACTTTAATGTAGTTTAAACTTTTTGTGTGATAAACCTGATCTGCTCTCACTAACTTCAATATGCCCGCTCTGAGATATTTGTTCTTATTCTTTCATCACTACTTGGTAAGTCCCTTGTCTAGAAAAGTTTGACCTGGCAAGTCTATGCAGTAGTTATGCACTATAGCTTGGTCACCTCCCCACCCTTAGACTGTTAGGATAATAAAGGTGCAGCAGCAGACTACTAGTGACCAACCAAGTCCTACTGGTCCACCGAGTCCTACTGCTCCACCGAGTCCTACTGGTCCAAACCAAATCATAGTTTCGCAGATCTAAACCAGGAACAGAGAGCTTGTCTCTCATAATGTAAAATATTCCACTCTTCTGGAAACCTGATTTCCTTCACAACATCCTACATTTATTTTGTCTTTGGATGCAGAAGCCGGATGCTGGATGCATGGGAAGGGGTTCAATTTTCATTTTTTAATCCTTTAAAGAAAATTCTTTTTTTTTTTCAAGGGGGATGTCTTCTTCAGCATATATCCATCCATCCATCCATAAATGCAGTCTATCTCTTTCATAGGTAAAGAGTAATACAGCTCTTATCAATCACAAATATATGGATTTCTGTCTTGTTGTCTGTGGATACATTTCCAAGAAATCAGCTGGGGTCTTTAGGGAAATCAAAGAGTCAAAGGAATTGCAGATACAGCTACAGTGCCTCTTAGATCCTCTGTAAGAATAATTTTCAAAGGTGTTCAAACTTTCTACTGTCTGTACTTTGATGTCACAAGAGATGGATGGTGTCTTCAGCTTAGACGTATAGCAGACTCTGCAAACGGAGTACCTCTTTAACATTGTACATCAATAATTCCTTGCGCAGATGTTGACATGTCTCATAGACTTCAGTGCCAAGTCCTTGAAGAGACTGTACCTAGAGCCTTAAGCCAAGCATTGAAGTTATTTTTTGCAAGTGAAGAATTATTTTCCATTTTGTCTAATTTGCAAAATATTTTTTTGGCATGTCAAGTCAGTTCATTGCATAACTGTACATGTTCACACAGCTGAAAACTTTTCAAAGTTGGCTTGTGAATATGAAGAGGTGCTGTTTCTTTACTTTGCTGGATATGTTACAAGCATTTTGCAGAGGAGCTGTCCAAGTGCTGAAAAGAAGATCCTGTACTGTTCAGCACAAACAGCATAGATAGATATATTTTGGCTACATCGAAAAAGACCAGTAAAATCCAAACATGCTGTGAATCATAATTCCACTACACCTTGCCTTACTTATTAAATCTTAATCTGCACACATCAAACGTATAAAAGTACACATTTGATTTGTCATACATTTATATGTGCATATTCCATATACCGTATATACTCGTATATAAGCTGAGATTTTCAGCCCATTTTTTAGGGCTGAAAGTCCCCCCCTCGGCTTATATTCGAGTCACTGCCGTCTGCCTACATGAACAGCTTGTCATGCAGACAGGCGGCAGTTTTAAAAAGCCGCGCCGCCTCCTCCCGCCCGTCCGTGATAGGCGGACACTAATTTTCCCAGCAGTGCAGTGTTCCGCCTATCACGGATGCCCTGTCATTCTCATCTCATGGACGAGGATGAGAGGGCGTCCGTGATAGGCGGAACACTGCACACTGACTGCTGGGAAAACAGCGTTCCTCCTATCACGGACGAGGACGAGGAGGAGGCGCGGCTTTTTAATTTTGCAATGGCACCGTACACGCTGACAGAGCGGAGAGCGGCGAGCCGGGACAGAGCGGAGAGCAGAGAGCTCGGGACGGCCTATAGTCGAGTATATACGGTATACATTCTTTTTATTTATTTTATCCTTTTCATTATTATTCTCTTTTTTGTCCCTTTGTCTGGACCCTTTATCAAGGGTTAGACCCTTGGTCAAGTGTCTATTGCTGCCTGTATCAATGCTGGACATATTCACTAAGTGGGGAAAAAAAGTTGCCCCGATTGCAAGAGATTGGGAGAAATACTTCAATGGGGACACCTGTTCTTTTGGAACCTCAGGTGTTCACTTTGGAGAAATTTGCTCTTATATTCTATTGCATCTACAAGACAGAAAGTCAATAAAATCACTTTGATTGCTTTTGCAGGAAAATGGAAGATTTTGCAAGTGGTCAAATTTTACCAAAGCGGAAAATTTCAATTGAGCACCTTAAGCAAAATTTGCTTGGAATTTTTTATTTTTTTTACTATATAGGATAGTATAGGTAATTTCACTTAGTGCACTTTGTAGTTGTGTGGGTTTAGTTTTTGTTGTTGTTTTTGTGTGTTTGACCATTATTAGTGTAGTTATGCTACTTTTTTATTTAAAGAGGAGTATCCCTAAAAAATAAAAATTTAAAGTCAGCCGTTACAAATACTGCAGCTGCTGACTTTTAATAATCGGACACTTACCTGTTCCAGGGTCTAGCGATGCGGGGGGGTCGAAGCTCCGCTTGTCCCCCGATCCGCTCGCGCCGTGATTGGCTGCGCAGTCATCTGGGACCTGTCACGTGTCCCAGATGAACCCATCCTGCGCTGAGGGGAAGTGATGTCACCAGCCCAGGCACCGAAGGAGGCAGACTACAAGGGACCCCCTAGCAACAGGCATTTAGAGGTGAGTAAAAAAAAAATTATTTTCCAATTATTATTTTTTTTGATTTTTTTTAGGAATTTTAAGCATTTTTTAGATTTTTAGGGGGAAACACCACTTTAACTTCCCTTTTATGCTGTTTTCCTTTTCCTTCTGTGAAAAAAATCACAAAATGCGGCTAGTGAAGGGTTGTTTTTATGGTACAAGAAGAGGTCCAGGATAGTAAAAATGTGTTTTTGTAACACCTTTAGAAGCCATTAGAATCCAATTTCTCCCTTATAACCACCAAAAAAAAACTTCTTCTTTGGCAATATTTTCAAAATCTCCAGATTTTCACTGAAGGGAAACTCATTTTTCTTATCCCTATATTCCAGAGAGTGGTGATGAAGGCACCTGCCATGAACATATGTGTTGAGATATTTTTTGACAGACAAAGCAGCACATGCTTGCAGCGAAGTCCCCACATTTCCCATGCTGTACACCTTGTTAATACAACATAGCGAAGTCTGTATGATGAGGAATAGAGACCAGGTCAATATGGACCTATATCCCAGCCTATGACTGGACAGTGAAAAGAGGAGCAGCATGCTTTTTATCAGAACATAAACTGTTTGGCTCCTTGTACTGCTTCTTTCTCTAACACTCCAGCCCGATTGTACACAGACTGCAAGAGGCTGATACCAAAACAAATCCAGGTATTCCCTTTACTTATATTTCAAAAATAAGTTGAATGATCAATTAGTGCAGGCGAAAGCATGGTATTACAGACTCCGCTCTACTTCATTTTCCACTTTTAAGGTAGGCTTGTCTTTCATAACTGCCTGGAATTCAATTTTAATGAAATGTTTGCAGCACTGCTATTATCTCTTTCCTGTCTTTTTGTGCTAATACCCAGCATCCAGTCTGCTTCTCCCCACTGACTGCAAGAGGCTGATACCAAAACAAACATTTTTTACCAAAAATAAGTCTGTTTTCAAGCCATCATGAATACAATGTTCTTTTTTTTTTTTTTTTGGGAGGGAGAAGGGGGATGCAGAGATTTGCCAGAGCACATGCTCTGAGCACAATAAACCATGTGCAGTCTGCGCAGCAAAGAAATCTGCCTCCTAGTAATTAAAAGTGTCTAAGCGATCAGAAAACAACAGATCTCCGTGTTCTCTGGCACCTGATAAGGAAGAAGGGCTTCTTGGAGAGGCAGGTAGAATTTTCTTTTATTTCTTTCAATAGTTTTATTGCTTTCATCTTAGCTGATGATCCAGCCAAATTTGTGTGTTAATTAAATGAAGCATAAGAGGAAAACTGATTGGAGGGCAGTGAGTGCCAAAAACATTTTTCTGTCTGGAGAAAGACTTGACAGATCTCAACAATTTCCCGAATAGGCAGTCTGTGTAACTCCTTAGGTGCCATTCAGCTTTACCGATTCAATTTGGAACAGGCAATGTTATGTGAAGGAGCTGCTGAGAATATTCACAACTATATATATATATATATATATATAATATATATATATATATATATAGAGAGAGAGAGATATACTGTGTATGTATATATATATATATATAATTATATATATATATTATAAAAAAAAAAAAAATATATATATATATATATAGATATATAGATAGATATATAGATAGATAGATCTAGAGATAGATAGATAGATCCATCTATTTATATATATATATATATATATATATATATATATATATATATATAAATATATATTTATCTATCTTTATATCTATAGGTATATAGAGATATATATATTTATGGATATATATATATATATATATATATATATATATATCTATATATAAATCTATAAATATATATTTATTACCCAAACACCTACCCGTAATTTATATTTAACATCCATTCAGCCTGTTTCTCTATGCTCATTGCCATTTTTGACAAATAATGGCATAAAAACAGTAGCTTATGGCTGATGTCACTAGGTATAAAGTTAATGGTATTTGAAAATACCAGACATTTGACTATACCAGCCTTAAAGGTCATAGAACAAGGAGTTTTTGCCCCTTCAGGGTTTGTCCTGTCCACTTGGCATTAAGGAGTTAGCTAGAGGTCCAGGGGTTTGGGAAAGGCAAGATGGAGTAGTTTGCCTGAGAGTGCATCATCCCCCATTGGGAATGGATAAACTTACTAGGGTCCGAGGGCTTGGGAATACAGGAAGAATAGTGGTGCAGGATGAAAAATGATGCAAAGGTGAGCAGGGCAGCACCCCTCCCTAGCACCCAAAATTGAATATTTGTTTAAGTGTTTGACCACATACTTGGGACTCTCTGCAAATATCAGTTGCTAAAAATAATAGAGTTGCTGTTACCATAGTTTTGGAGAAGTTTCTACCATGTAACTGCAACTGTATTCCCCAAATTGTGTTAATTTAATGTTTCTTTAATGTTTTTAGTTATAGTTTAGTTATAATTTAGTAAAGGCACTAAAGTAAATTAAATTTGCCTCCAATTTGTGTGCATGAAAGACAGTGGTATGTAAAGTAGGGGTGATTTCTGTATGGCTGCAGGCATGTAGGCAGATGGAACCTGGCTGGGGGATATCAGAGAAGGAACCCATGGAGGCCTATGACTTATTGGGACTATGAGCAGTGTGCCCTGAACAGTGAGTACACAACAGCACCCCTTCTGGACCTATAAGAATAACGCTTGAAGTTAAAGGACCACTTGGGGGATTAAGATTTAGTAAGAGAACGTGTTGCTTTTTATTATTGCCAATGTCTGGCCTGTTTTACTTTTCACAGCATATTGTGGATGTTTGTAATCTGTGTCTACAAAGGTTTGGTAAAGGTAAAGCAAAGTATTTCCTGGCCTTATTACTGTCCCGATAAAGTGAAGTACTGCATTACAGAAAATGATTACATTCAGTTAAGAGTGGAGTTGTGTTAACTGTAAAGTGTTTGGTGCAAACTTAGTTGGCAAGACACAGTGGGGATTATTTACGAAAGGAAAATCCACATTGCACTGAAAATGCACTTGGAAGTGCAGTCGCGCTAAATCTAAGGGATAGACCTGAAATGAGGGGAAGCTCTGCTGATTTTATCATCCAATCATGTGCAAGCTAAAATGCTGCTTTTTATTTTCCTTGCATGTCCCCCTCGGATCTACAGCGACTGCACTTTCAAGTGCACTTGCAGTGCAAAGTGGATTTTCCTTTAGTAAATAACCCCCAGTGTCTTATAGCCTGCATCCGTGCTTATGGTTTATGTGTGAGCTTAGCAGAAGAACCAGTCATGTGTCTAAAGCTATGTTTGTTAGAAGGAATACTCTGCTGCATGTGCTCCTCATGTGTGTGGTATAGAGTGACCCACCACAAGTAAGCCTTAAAGTATGCTCGACTGATATGTGTCTTATTAAGAAATAGTTCTCAGCCAATCCCGATAACAGCTAGTTCAGGATAGAAGTGGTGATGGTGGATCAGTCTGTTATGGTAACCTGGTAGGTTCCTATGGTGTAACAGTTGTGCTACCTGGGTAGCAAGGTCCATCAAGACATGGATGAGCGAGTTTGGGGTGAAGGAACTTGACTGGCCTGCACAGAGGCCTAACTTCAACCTGATAGAACAACTTTTGGATGAATTAGAGTGGAGACTGGGAACCAGGCCTTCTGGTCCACATCAGTGCTTGAGTGTGCATATGGGAATGTTTGACCATTCTTCCAGAAGCACATTTGTGAGGTCAGGCACTGATGTGGACAAGAAGGCCTGGTTCGCAGTGTCTGCTCTAATTCATCCCAAAGGTGTTTTATCAGGTTGAGGTCAGGACTCTGTTCAGGCCAGTCAAGTTCCTCCACCCCAAACTCGCTCATCCATGTCTTTATGGACCTTGCTTTGTTCACTGGTGCGCAGTCATGTTGGAAGAGGAAGGGGCCATCCTCACACTGTTCCCACAAAGTTGGGAGCATGAAATTGTCCAAAATGTCTTGGTATACTGACGCCTTAAGTGTTCCCTTTACTGGAAAAAGGGGTCAAGCCCATCCCCTGAAAAACAACCCCACACCATAACCCCCCTTCCATCAAATGATTTGGAGGTGTTTCCCAAAACTTTTGGCAATATAGTGTGGATGAGCGAATTTGGGATGGAGGAGCTTGACTGGCCTTCACAGAGTCTTGACCTCAACCTGATAGAACAACTTTAGTATGAATTAGAGCAGAGACTGTGAGTCAGACCTTCTTGTCCAGCATCAGTGCCTGACCTCACAAATGCACTTCTGGAAGAATGGGCAAACATTCCCATAGACACACTCCTAAACCTTGTGGACAGCCTTCCCAGAAGAGTTGAAGCTGTTATAGCGGCAAAGGGGGGGGGGGCAACTCAATATTGAACCCAATGGACTAAGACTGGGATGCCATTAACCTCCCTGGCGGTATGATTCTGTCCGGAATTTAGTGCTGAAAGCGGTACAATTATTTTGCATGGAAATTTGGCGTTTTTATATTGTAGGCATGCAATTCTTATGAATAACTCACTTAAATCTGTCCGAACCAGAGTCTAGTAGACATCCCGGGTATGATAAAGTTTGAAACACAAAATCCTAAATTATAATATAATAAAAATATATATAAAAATGATTCAATAATGTAATCAAATCAAAAACACTGAAATTTGCTCAGTTGCAGAATAGTCGCTGTCATTAAATTTATTGTTTGATGATAAATTGTGATTCTAATTTTTTATCGGTGTAAGGGACACTTTTTGGTTGCTATGGACAATCTTTTTATTATATAAAATGACATGCAGGGCACTGGGCAGACCACTAGGGACAAAGGGGATGTGTATTTTTTGTATACAGTACTGTAATCTGTAAGATTACAGTACTGTATGTGTATTGTGTTTTTAAACTTTTTTGAATTTGGCGCCGATCTCTGCTCCTGTGCGTCGGAACGTCGCAGGGAACGGAGATCAGCACTCGGCACTGTGTGAATCGAGCGAGCGGACGGCTCGCACACACAGCGGGGAGACATTGCAGGATCCAGGGGAAAAGGTAAGTAACTTCCCCCCTGTATCCTGCACGCAAGCCTGAGTCTGGCTCGGGGTTACCGCTCCTAGCAGAAAAAACTCAACCCGAGCCAGACTCGGGATTACCGCCAAGGAGGTTAAAGTTCTTGTGCGTGTAAAGGCAGGCGCCCCAATACTTTTGGCAATATAGTGTAGATCTATACTTAGACAAAAAATCTAACTAACAAAAGAACAAACAAAAAACTAACAAGAAAAAAATAATTCAAAACATGTAATAAAAAAATGAGAAGACTCAATGGACTATTCAGTCTTTTTTCTGCCGTCACTTTTCTATGTTTCTATGTTAAATTTCTGACGTGAGAGGCTGAAAAAGGTGCCTAGGATGAAACATATAACATATGAGAGAGAGGAGTGAAGAGACAGAGCTGGTATCACAAAGCATTGAGTGCTGGATGAAAACGGCAGCATACTTCCAAAGCATTTACAGAGCATTTGGTCATAGTCTGGTGTCAGAGGGAGGTTATTGTTCGAACGACAAAGCATCACATATGGGCACTTTCCACTTGCTGTTACTACAGCCTTGTGATGGGAACACAGACAGCATTACACTCCGTGTTCTTTGTTCATAGTGCTGCAATGACAGATGTTTGAAGCCAAAACTTTTTAAAGTGAACTGAATGATTTAGTTTGCTATAGCACTGTGTGCTATCAGTGCTTATAGACAGGGGCCCAAAAAAAGCTGCTTTCAGAGGTGCCTAGAGTTTTTTTTTATTTTATGCCTCTAAACACAGCTGTATGATAGTTAATGCGCCCATGCACATTCTCGCATTTACATCTGTATTGTAGAGTGGTGTTCAGGGGTGTAAAAAATAATGACCCAAACCTGTGTTTGGAGATGATTTTTTTGTGTTTTTTTTTTTAACCACTTGACATCCACGCTATGGCCGAATGGCGGCCTCAGCGCGGATCTCAATTCCCGGGATGCCGTCATATGACGACCTCCCCTGTGCACACTCCCTGCACGCGCTGTGATCACTGAGTCACTGAGACTCGGGTGATTAGCGATCCAAGTAAGGGGCGGGTCCCTGCCGCTTACCATGTGATCAGCTGTTAGCCAATGACAGCTGATCACATGATCAAAACAAAAGCTTGGTGATCGTCTTTTTTTTCTCCTCACGCTGAGAGCGGAGAAGAAAAAAAAAGCCGATCACCGGCTTATCTTAAAGGGACATCGGTCCTGAAAATCAGAGGCAATTATGTCTCATGTATGCCACCTTGCAATGCTCACAAGTTCGACCTGTCAATGCCCATAATGCCACCTGTCAATGCCCATAAGTGCCACCTATCAATGCCCATAAGTGCCACCTATCAATGCCCACAAGTGCCACCTATCAATGCCCACCAGTGCCGCCAATCAGTGCCACCTAAAAGTGCTGCCTATCAGTGTAACCCATCAGTGCCCATCACTGCCACCCATCAGTGCCCATCACTGCCACCTATCGGTGCCCATCACTGCTGCCTCATCAGCGTACACCATACATCAATGACGGACAAAAATTACCCATTTTACATTTTTATAGCACAATTTAAAAAATATATATATATATATTTTTTTAAATTCGGTCTTTTTAAAAAAAATTAACAAAAAATAAAAATCGCAAAGGTGATCAAATACCACCAAAAGAAAGCTCCATTTGGGGAAAAAAATTATAAAAATGTCATTTGGGTACAGTGTTGTATGACCGTGCAATTGTCATTCAAAATGCGACAGCGCTGAAAGCTGAAAATTGGTCTGAATAGGAGAGGGGATTTCAAACGAACGGACTTGGCCACACACGATCACTCCAAAAGTCCGACGGATTTGAACGTGATAACGTCAGACCAGACTAGAATAAGGAAGTTCATAGCCAGTAGCCAATAGCTGCCCTATCGTCGGTTTTAGCCCGTCGGACTAGCACATAGACAAACAGATTTTTCGACCGGACGCGAGTCCCTCGGAAAGATTTGAAACATGTTTGATTTCTAGGTCTGGCGGACTTTTGGGAAAAAAAGTCTGCCGGAGCCCACACACGATCGAATTGTCTGACGGATTTCGGTCCGCCGGACCTAGTCTGCCGGAAAGTCCGATCGTGTGTACGCAGCATTAGTGTTTGTGCTAACACCTACATGCATATAGTGTAGAGCGCTAATGCACTTAGTTAGAGCTGCCTGCCTCCTAGCATGTGGCATCATTTGTTGCTAGAAGGCAGGCTGCACTATTGGCCGCGGCCACTACCAACGTGTATATAGTGTGTAGTCAGCAGGCGCTGATGTGTACATGTTGGCCCTGAATGATTGAGTTATTCTGCGCACATGCACAAAATGACCAGCCTTCAGTCGCTCATATATCCAAGAATGACTGAAAGGCGGTTATTCTGTGCATGCACAGCGGCCAGTTACTGACTCATTCATTCAAAACATGGAAAAAGCCATGGCCATTCAAATTATACATAGGCAACAATGGCTCCTTCCACTGCCCATCAGAGTGGACCGCAACACCCAACCAAGAAGCAGTAGCCCTGCCCACATCACTGCTAGGCTGAAGGTAGCGCAAGTCAACTATCATTCTTCACTGATGGGATGCAAGCAGCTAAGCTGCTTAATGTCCTAGAAACCAGTAGTGCACATGTGCACTCTATGCTTGTATGAATGTAAAGTTACAAAAAAGTTTACATGTATATAGCATATGGAAACCATTTTGGACTGCATCTTGCTGCCATCTTTGGACGCCACATTGACACTCCAGTTTGAGTGTTTTTTTAAACTTGTTTTTATTTATTTTTATTAATAAGGGAAAATCACACTAGCCTAAAATAAATATATTCAAATTATACATGGGCAACAATGGCTCCTTCTACTGGCCATCAGAGTGGACCACAAAACCCAACCATGTATACAAGGAGCACTAGCCCTGCCCACATCATTGCTAGGCTGAAGGTAGCGCAAGTCAACTATCATTCTTCACTGATGGGATGCAAGCAGCTAGGCTTTGTTTTAGGCTTGTTTTCTTATGTGGATCCTTGTGTTGGGAGTTGGGCTTGAAAAGCCACCAGATCAAAGAAGACACCTCCAGGATCGTTTCCCATTGGGAGAGTTTTTTTTCCTCTG
The DNA here is from genome assembly GCA_028564925.1 of Lithobates sylvaticus. Lineage (NCBI taxonomy): Eukaryota > Metazoa > Chordata > Amphibia > Anura > Ranidae > Lithobates > Lithobates sylvaticus. Next base: position 122,023,083 of record CM053029.1, on the reverse strand, counting down.
CAGCCAATAGTTTCTGACCTCTTGGTATATCAAATGCAGTTAGTGTATTGTATTATCTAGAGAGGTGGCCTCACTCCTCCAGTTAAACTAGCACAACAGATTATGAGCAAGAAATTGTGCAACTGTATAATGTTTGTTTGTGTTGCTGGCATTGTCTTTATCCCCTGGAGTAGTTCATAAAACTGTGGATTGTGGTATTGTGTATTACAAACCTTGACCGTTAAAAAAGTTTTACCCTTTTTTATCCTTAATTCTCAGTGCAGCTGATCTCTTGAAGCCTTTTCTCAGCCACTTCCTGTCTAAACTCCTGATATGGCAGCCTTCTTGATGCAGCGTGTTGTCACCCTAGTGCAGTGATGGCGAACCTTGGCACCCCAGATGTTTTAGAACTACATTTCCCATGATGCTCATGCACTCTGCAGTGTAGATGAGCACTATGGGAAACATAGTTCCAAAACATCTGGGGTGCCAAGGTTCGCCATCACTGTGAAGCCACAGCCGGGTGCCCACAGTAAGAATGACGACGTCTATTGACGTCGTCTCGGCCACGAGCTGCCTGCGCGCCCCCTGAAGGGCGCGTGCGGCGCGCTCTGTGATCAGCGAGTCTGTGAGACTCGCTGGATCACAGATCCGAGTAAGGGGTCGATCCCGACCCCTTACCACGTGATCAGCTGTCAGTCAATGACAGCTGATCATGTGATAATAACAGAGCCGGTAATCGGCTTTTTTTCCTCCTCGCGCTGACAGCGCGAGGAGAAAAAAAAAAAAGCCGATCACCGGCGGCAGTGAGAGGGACATCAGTCCCTCTCACTGCAATGTGCCCAATCCATGGTGCCCACCTTTGCCCCATTAAAGTGCCGCCTACCAGTGCCCACAGTGCCATCTGTCAGTGCCCACAGTGCCATCTGTCAGTGCCCACAGTGCCATCTCTCAGTGCCCACAGTGCCAGTGCTGCACATCAGTGTCACCTGCCAGTGCTCATCTGTGTCACCTACCAGTGCTCATCTGTGTCACATACCAGTGCCCATCAGTGCCACCTATCAGTGTCCATCAGTGCCACCCATCAGTGCCCATCAGTGTCATCCGTCAGTGCCCATCGGTGAAGCAGAAAAATTACCTGTTTGCAAAATTTGTATAACAAACTATTAAACATGATTTTATTTTTTTTAATTTTGCAGTCTTTTTTTGTTTGTTTAGCAAAAATAAAAACCCCCAGCTGTGATTAAATACCACCAAAAGAAAGCTCTATTTGTGGGGAAAAAAATGAGAAAAATTGAATTTGGGTACAGTGTTGTATTAAATAATTTCCAAAACCTACAGATTTAAAAACTTAAAAAAATATTTAAACATCACCAAGCCTATATGAAATTTTACTGATTGGGTTTAAATATCCTTAAAACTGCCCCAAACTGAGCACACAGGACGGAGGGAAAGGAAAGAACAGTTTGATGTTACCTTTTGCTTAACAATTTTGGCAAGAGCAGTTGGCAAACCTCTCAAAAGGCGCATCTTTGAAATGACATAAAGTTCTAGAACGTACCTTTACTGCAGACCTCAGATAAATTCCTCACAATCCCTCCTCAAATATCATTTTGTAGAGATGATAATACTTCTCATTTTGTAAAAATTCCAGCCGAATGCAGAGACAGTTATGAGATATGAGCTTTGGCCGGTGGACCGGGCTGCTTCTAGGATCTCAAAATCCCTACTAATTAAATTGGGTCTGAGACAGTCTCTTGTGTAATATGGAACGTGAACAAAAGGAAAGCTGACATGGGAGCCGGGGAAGGAAGCGCCTGGAGCTCAGATCAAATCCTAACAGCTCAAGAGTCGATAGCGACTTGATGGTGAGCTGACTTCTGGCTCATCGACCAGAAATTTGCTGTCATTTCCTACCGTAATAAATAAATGGCCTGATTACAGAAGAAATATGATTATTGTTTGATTTGTGGCGTCGGGATCATCTGAAAATTGTCTCTGTGTTTCTTGGTGCTTTTATTGTTAGCTTGGCATTCTCCATAAAGCAGAACTCTGGGCAAGTATATAAAAACACCCATATTCCGATGATGTATTCTAAAAAGCATTAAAGTAGATCCAAATCCGAAAGCTAAAATCTCATGTGTAGAAACGTTCCCATTGTCATGTCATTTCAGAAGTTTTTTTCAATATTTTTTATAGTGATATTAAACCTAAATTTTTTTCCCCTGTACAGTATCTGATGTTGAAGATAGGACTTACATGGTTGTCAGCATCTTCTGCATTGTATTAACTTCAATTTCTCCTTTTCTCACTTCTCATTGTAAGGGTGGCTCCTTGGCTTGCAGGGCCCTGTGAACCCCCGCCGGAGCCACTCTTTTATGTTTGCTCCTGGGACTACTGGCTGATGTCAATGTGCTGCCTAAGCCAACAAGCACAGGCAGCTTAGGTACGCTCACCACTGCATCTCTGGTTGAGTGTCTTGCAAGGCCAGCATCGTGGTATTTTGACTTATGAGACATGTAGGGGAAGGGGGATTGTAAACGTAGGTGAGACTGGAATTTCAGGAATACGTCACATAATAACCCAGAGGCTGCACCTCTAATAGCTTTAAAGGATTAGAGCTTGTTCACACTGGTATGTGGTGTGGGGAACCTGCATTCTATGAGTGTTTCCTGAACCACATTCCAAATGCACTGGGTGTGTGATCTGATGCTGGTGTCAATGGTTTCTTAACCGCTTCACGACCGGCGCACGACGATGTACGTCGGCAGAATGGCACGGACAGGCATAAGGGCGTACAGGTACGTCCCTTTGAATATGCCGCCGTGCCATCGCGTGCACGCCGGTCGGAACCCCCATGAATCCGGTCGCGGGTCCCGCAGACTCGATCACGCGATCGCCTCACAGGGAGGATGAACGGGGAGATGCGGAAGTAAACAGCATCTTCCCGTTCTGCCTAGCAACAAGTGACACTGCTCTCTGCTCCCTGTGATTGGAGCAGAGATCAGTGATCAGTAACACACAGCCACGCCCCCCACAGTTAGTAACACGCCCCTAGGACACACTTAACCCCTACACTGCCACCCCTGGTTAACCCCTTCACTGCCAGTGTCATTTACACAGGAATCAGTGCATTTGTATAGCACTGATTGATGTATAAATGACAATGGTCCCAAAAATGTGTAAAAAATGGCCGATGTGTCCGCCATAATGTCGCAGTCACAATAAAAATCGCTGATCGCCGCCATTACTAGTAAAAAAAAAAAATATTACTAAAAATGCTATAAAACTATCCCCTATTATATAAACGCTATAACTTTTGCACAAAGCAATCAATATTCGCTAATTGTTATTTTTTTTACCAAAAATATGTACAAGAATACGTATCGGCCTAAACTGAGGAAAATATTTTTTTTGATATTTTTGGGGAATATTTTTTATAGAAAAAAGTAAAAAAATAATGTGTTTTTTTTTTTTTCAAATTGTTGCTCTTTTTTTGTTTATAGCGCAAAAAATACCACCACAAGAAAGCTCTATTTGTGGGAAAAAAAGATGTCAATTTTGTTTGGGAGCCACGTCGCACGACCACGCAATTGTCAGTTAAAGTGACGCAGTGCCAAATCGCAAAAAATGCTCTGGTCTTAAGCCAGCAAAATGGTCCAGTCTGAAAGTGGTTAAAGTGTTACTAAACCCACAATAGTAAAATTAGTCTATATATGCAGTAAAGCATGCTTGTTATACTCACTGTGGAACCTAAGGGGTTAATCCTCTGCATTGTGCACAAAAACTGTTTAATCCTATCTTCTCTGATCCTCCCCTTCTTCCACTGTCCCCAATCCATCTCCTGATAAGACAGAGCCCTTGGAGTCACTCTGCACATGCTCAGTTTGCTGTGTATTGCTAGAGATATCGCAAGCATATGCTTATTATACTCACTGTGTAGGGGGTTAATCCTGTGCATTGTGTGAAAAGGCTGTTTAATCCTGCCTTCACTAATCCTCCCACAGTCCCCAATCCATAGAACAGAGCTTTGGGGACAATCTGCACTTGCTCAGTTTGGTGTGTATTGCTAGATTTTTATTTTTTTTTTCTTGGGGGGGTGCCTGTTATCGGCACAGGGGCCAATCAGCACTGTTCAGACAGAGGGTCGGGATTCTACAGCCTCATAGCACAGAGTATAATGAAAACTCCTCCTACAAGCTTTAACCAGAAATTAATAGAAGTCACAAGACTGCTATATACTGCTGATGAGAAAAGGTATTTAGCAGTTTAGATTTACTAAAATAATTGCATTTCTATGTTCTGTGTACTGTGGGAGATCAGATATAGTGAATGCAGGGTCCTGGGTTTTTGCCTTCACTGGATCGCATGGTACCAAAGTTGCAGTGGATTTTTAAAAGTAGCACATGCACTACTTTTGTGTGATCCAGTGCAATTTCATAAATCACAAAGTGCAGCGCTAAAAATTAAAAAAAAGTCCCCGTTGGAGGAAATATAACAACTCAATAAAAACAGTCCAATTGGTGTAGGTCCGCACAAAGGAAAGGGCTGGGAAGAATCTGTCACTAAGAAGGAAAGGTTCACACTGACTCTTACCCCAATGAGTGGACTACTTAATCAAAAGTAGTCAAACATGCTTGAAAAATCCTCCACTTAGATTCCACCATTCACACGGGGAGATAGATTGCATGGCAATTTCAGATGGGCTGAAGATTGCATTGCACTGAATTGCACAGGAACGTGGAGTGAGTTCCTAGGTGATTCCGGTTTAAATAATGCCAAGTAATCCTGCCATGAAGGTGCTTGTTCAGGCAATTCCTCTTATGGCGGGACAACTGTCTCACAGTTGTGCCCCAGAGTGGTTTTCTTGTTACATGGTGGGGACTACAGTGTCCCCTAGTGGAGAGAATACAGGTGGTAATGCAGATACACATTGTTCAGGCATTGTGCACCTTAGACACAACCACACAGCAAGTTCAGAGCAATGATGTACAGCCAGTCCTGGAGCAAGGGCATTTATACATAAAGTGGCTAAAAGAAGCAAGGAGAAGATCAGCAGCACTGAGATGCAGCTAACGATGAAAAAGTGATGCAAACAAGTCTTTTATGGAAAAAAATGACATTATATGATGCACAAGGCTTTAGCAAACTAAACATCACGCATTTAGGGTTTAGAGTAAGGGCTCTTTCACATGGACTTGTCCGTGTACGGAGCCCGCTCTGCACAGCGGGGGATCGCTCCGTCGATCCTCCGCTGAGCAGGAAGATGACAAGTCTGTCTCTGCACTCTGTGCAGGGACGGACCTGTCAGAGCGCTGCTCTCCCCTAGGGGGGATCGGATGACGACGGACCGTAGAGTCCGTCGTCACCCGATCCGATCCGCAGACGGATGGAAAAATAGGGTTTTCCTCCGTCACACTTTTTCGGATCGGAGCGGGTCGGATGTCAGCGGACATGTCACCGCTGACATCCGACTCTCCATAGAGGTCTATGGAGTGTCCGTTCAGGTCCGCCTAAAAAACTGACAGGCGGACCTGAACGGACCGACCCGTGTGAAAGGGGCCTTACTTTCAATAATAAAGAAAGAAAGGGGCACTGCATATTGGATATATCACTGGCATCCATATTCATAGCAAGAGATATCCACCAGCCTGGCAATGGCAATCCTCACCTAGGAATACCTTCTCTTAAGCATTTCACCCACTAGGGCATAGTTTTACAGATCTTTACAACTAACAGGTTGTCAGAGGGACATATCCTCAAAGGGAACACGAACAGCAATAAAAATGTAACTTACATAGAAATTACATTACAAAAGTTTCAAAAACTGTTTGCAGCTAAAGCTGCCCCATCTTCCCCCACCATCCACCTGTAGATTAGCCAGAGACTGCATCAACATAGCATAAGCTGGCTATGGTGGTTCAGGAGTTCATTAGTGGGCACATTTTGCATGCCCATCCTTTTACAGCAGGCACTAATTCACGTAGTCCTGCAGAAAGATGGTTTCTCCCTTTGTTGACATCTGTATTGTTTCTTGATGTCAACATAAGGATATACAAAGGCCCTTCCATGCTGCATTGTGAGGATTACAGTACATAAGAAGTTCATTACCTAGACCAAGCTGCAGACCACCTACTCATCTTTGAATAAAAGCCAATGGATATTTGAACATGAGCATGTTGACAAGTAAGGTCAATTACCTACTCAGCTGAATGACTATGGCATAAAATTGTCTCTGCTAAGGATATTTTTACACTTGAGAAAAAAGGAATGTTTAAAAAGGGTTCTTTCCTCTAATCTGAACGGTTTCCAGACCTAATACGCTTACAGCGAGCGTTCAGCTTAAGGTTAGCCTAGTTCATTGTTTTTTTTTCTTGTGTGTTTCTAATTTGTACAAAAAGATCCTGTTTTATTATCAACCCACAGCTGGAACCAAATTGCTACCTACAAATTCATTTTTTCCTCTGGCTCGGTATTGGGAGACTGTTTAATTAATATTCGGCATGTTTCTAAGCAACCCAATTTTACTTGCTAGACATGTATTCATCCCTTGTAATGAATAGACACCATAAACAAGTTCTTTATGAAAAGCATCAGAAAACATAAGTGCGTTATTCTAGGCAGATTGAAGGGAAGATAGGGAATAAAGGAGATACTACAGACTTTGACACCAGACAATTAGCCGAGATCCATTTCAGACAGCGAGCATTTTTTTTAAACTTGTTTATCGCAGTAAAATGTTATATTTTAATTGAAATGTGTCAGTCTTTCATGAAAAATAGATGTATTCTTCATAAATATCTGAAGGCCAAAAATATGCTTTAAAGTGTTACTAAACTCACAGCAGTAAGCTCAGTCTGTATATTCAGTAAAGCAGTAAAGAATTCTTATTATACTCACTGTGGAACCTAAGGGGTTAATCCTCTGCATTGTGTAATAGACATGTGCAATTCATTTTGTTTTTTTTTTTTTTTTTTTCGTTTTTTTTTTTCGTTTTTTTTCGTTATTTTCGTTCATTCGGTATCGTACAAATGAACGAACAATTCGGTAAAAATTTTAACGAATCGTTCGAATCGAACGAATCCGAAAACAACGAAAATCCGAAAAAAACAAATTAGAAACAACGAATCTACGAAAGAAGAAAATCCGAAAAAAGAAAACAGGAACAACGAAAATCAAAATGAACGAAAAAATTCGTACATTCGTTACTTTTTTTTTTGTGTTGAATTGGTAATTTTCCGTGTCCCTTACAATGGCACTGCTTAACGTGCCTCGAATGGATTGAACGAAAAAATTCGTACATTCGTAACTTTTTTTTTTTTTTTTTTTTTTCGATTCGTAATTTTCCATGTCCCTTACAATGGTGCTGCTTAACGTGCTTCGAATGGATTGAACGGGAAAATTCGTACATTCGTAACTTTTTTTTTTCGATTCGTAATTTTCCGTGTCTCTTAAAATGTAATAATAGCATACACATTACATAACATTATGAATTATGCTCCGATTACGAATCTACGAATGTTACGAATGTTACGATTGTATGAATAAATATGAATGCATCCGAATTTCGAATAAACGAAAATTAAACTAACGGAAAAACGAATCAACGAAAAAATAACTCTAACGAAAATACGAATCGTTACGAATACGAACACCGACGACTTACGAATTTACGAATCGTTACGAATACGAACACCGACGACTGAAGAATTTACGAATCGTTACGAATCAACGGAAACGAAAAAAACAAAACGAAAATAAACACATTTTTTTGTTGTGCACATGTCTATTCTGTAAAAAGTAGGAGCGAATAAGTAACAGCGAATATTATGGGGCATTCCGCGGCGCTCGAATTTACCACGGACATAATATTCGCTGTTCGGCGAACGGACGAATACCCGATGTTCGAGTCGAACTTACATTCGACTCGAAGATCCAGCTCATCCCTACTTTTTACACAATGCTCTGATATCAGAGCAAGGATGTGACTGGTTCCCCCATATTCATTCCAATCAACAAGTGTATCACTCAAGAGTATTGGTGCTGATTTGGGCTTGCCTCTGGTAAGAAGCCCCTCTGTGTGGTGCTGGACACTTCCATTAGTAGCGTCTGGATCACTGGGGTTCTCTCTCCCTTTTTTTGCACTCTTTTGTCCTTTATTTTGTAAGTGCGCACATCACATGTTTATTTACAGTTTTTTAAGGCAATATTATACTATTTTGTGATTCTTTTTCTTGGGGTATATCCTGCATCTGGAGCCATTAGTTCTGTTTCCATTGATCAACAATAAGGATTCCGTTCGTTTGCTTGCTGGTTCCATTTATGATGTCCCCACTTAAAGGCCTAGGCTGGGTTTAAGCCAATTGCACATTTGGCTTACTTTCTGGTAAGCGTTTTATTCAGAAGGTGCTGGTGTGATATATGTGCCAATTATTCTTTCTTATTATCACTGATGTTCAATAACTTCATTCACTAAATTTGGACTACATTGAAGGACTTTGTTCACCTATAATATAAATGTAATATATATATAATTTTTGATATATATATTTTTTGGTATATATTTTTCACTTGGTATAATTTCTTCATATGATTATTTAATAGATTTAACATACATACTTTTCATTAAGATAACGTATTGATCACATGACTTTGTCATTTTTGAGGTTCACTTAATGTTGGGTTAGTTTGGCCCAGATATTATATTTGGGTATTTCTAGCGCGGCTTCTCCTATGTACAACCTGGAGGGGTTTTCGGCTCATCCCTAGTAAAAAGGCTGTTTGATTATGTCTTCTCTGATCCTCCCCTTCTTTCACTGACTCCAGATCAGATGTCGGGATAAAACAGAGCCTTTGGAGTCAGGCTGCACATGCTCAGTTTGGTGTATATTGCTAGAGAGTTTTTATTTTTCTTGGGATAGTGCAGGTGATCAGCACAGGGCCAATCAGCACTGTCCAGACAGAGGGCCAGGGGTCCTGGATCCTGATAGGACAGCTCAGTGCAGTATGAAAACCCCTCCTTCAAGGTTTACTAGGAACTGATATGCCGCGTACACACGATCGGACTATCCGGTGGACTTAGTCTGGCAGACAATCCGTCGGACTTTCCAGCGGAGGTCCGCCAGACTTTACGAACAAGCGGACTTGCCCACACACGCCCACACACGACCAGACTTATCCCACGGACAAGATCCGGCGGACAATCCACCGGACTTTTGGCGTAGGTCCGCCGGACTTTTGAAATGAACGGAGGAGCCCGGCGAGAAGATCCTCGAAGTCGGAAGAAGACCCCCGGAGCTGTCTAATAAACTACTTTAAAAACCTGTGTTGTGTGTTTTTTATTAACACTTTTTCCCTCAGGTGAATGGGTAGGTACCCCATACTCATTCACATAGGGTAGGTGGCCGGGATCTGGGGGCCCCCTTATTAAAGGGGGCTCCCGAATTCTGATAAGCCCCCCACCCGCAGACCCTGACAACCAATGGCCAGGGTTGTCGGGAAGAGGCCCATGTCCTCATCAACATGGGGACAAGGTGCTTTGGGGTGGGGGGGCCGCAGGCCGAGGGCGCTCGCTCGTCCCCACCCCCTTTCCTGACCGGCCGGGCTGCGTGCTCGGATAAGGGTCTGCTGTGGACCTTGGGGGGGATCCCACACCATTTTTTCGGCATAGGGGTTCCCCTTTAAATCCATACCAGGCGACGGGGCTAGCAAGGTGTCAATCTCGACGATGGAGGTGGCGACATTGACTTCCTTCGCTAGTCCCGTCTACCTGGAGTCACGTTCAAAATGAACGGACTTTACTCAGTGTGTGGGGCAAGTCCGTTCATTTCCAAAGTCCGGCGGACTAGCACACAGATGGCCGGATTGTCCACCGGACTGCCGAGTCAGGCGGATAATTTTGAGTCAAGACTTCTTTCTAAGTCTGCCAGACTTTTGGGAAGAAAAAGTCAGTTGGAGCCCACACACGGGCGGATAGTCCGATCATGTGTACGCGGCAATAGAAGTCACAAGACTGCTGTATACTGCTGATGAAAAAAGGTATTTAGCAGTTTATATTTACTAAAACTATTGCATTTCCATGTTCTGTGTACTGTGGAGACCAGATGTAGTGAATGCAGGGTCCTGGGTTTAGTAACACTTTAAGTATGTAATTGTGATAAATTTTATAAACAGAATTAAAACTTGCTACACTTACATTCTGTAATTGTGACAATGGTCATTCATTTGCAGCAAGATGAATGGAACTCAGGCAAAGCTGGTCTGAGGAAGTCTCTGAGAGGCTTGTCCATCAGTGTAGACAAGCATGGTGTGACTGTAAGTGTAAAAACATAAAAACAGATGTGGTGGCTACATTTGCTTTCTTTTTTTTCTGGCTAAGAAGTTTTATAGTAAGTGCAGAAAATACATGTGGATCTTGCTAGAAACGTACTGCCCTTATTACTTCCTGTGAGTTGAAAAAAACAGCAAAAACAATGTTATCTCTCTTTTGTAAACTACTAGCCCCTTCAATCCACAATGCAATATAAAGGAACAAAGGCAGATAGGTTTGAAGGCCAGCCTGTGTGACAACAATCACTCCTTCCATAGATACCATGGAGAGTGTAGACACAAAGGAAGTGTAAGAATGTCTGTCGCAATATCGCAGTCCTGCTACGTTGCCGTTTGCTGCTATTACTAGTAAAAAAAAAAGAAATCAATAAAAAGTCCTTCCATAAATACATCCCATAGTTTGTAGACGCTATAACTTTTGTGCAAACCAATCAATATACGCTTATTGGGATTTTTATTTTTACAGAAAATATGTAGCGGAATACATCTTGACCTAAATTTATGAAGAAATTTGATTTTTTCAAATTTTTTATTGGATATGTTTTATAGCAGAAGGTAAACAATTATTTTTTTTTTTTTGTTTTTTTAATTGTGTGTCTATTTTTGTTTATAGGGAAAAAAAATGCAGTGGTGATTAATTACCACCAAAAGAAATCTCTATTTGTGGGGGAAAAAGGACATACATTTTATTTCGGGACAGTGTCGCAGGACTGAGCAGTTTTCAGCTAAAATAACGCAGTGCCGCATCGCAAAAAATGGCCTGGTCATAAAGGGGGGAAAATCTTCCGAAGGTCAAGTGGTTAAACATGATCTCTAGGTTAAAAAAAAAAAGAAAACTAATGCAGCCACCACATCTAGGGACTAGTAAACTGCAATATAATAAACTTTTGTTTTGGCGTTTAAATATGCTTTAAAATTCACAAGCTACTCAACCAGTTTAGGAGTTGGTGGGCACTTTTAGGGCTTTTACATGCATGAAAACTGATGGGAAAACCATGCAGATTTCACTTGCAGAGATATGAGTTTACATCAGTTGACATCAGTTTTCATGCACGTTTCAGTAAACTTTTATGCACGTTGACATCAGTTTTCCTGAGCATCATTTATGTTCCCTGTTCAGACCACAGTGTTGATGTCAGGTAAAAAAGAATTTCCACGCAGAAAACTGCATACATGTTGCACGTGATACCAGTGTTGTGGTGTGTTCAGGGCACATAGAGAACAATTGTTTTTTTTTGTTGTGCCATTGCAGAACTCATACAGAAAAACTGATGTCTCTGTACATGAAGTGAAAAGCGGGAACTAACCCCATCGATTTAATGGTTTAAAAAACAGTTATATCCCCGGTTGTGCTCTTAATCAAACCGTTAAACCATCAAATGCCTGGTGTCATAACTGATCACATGTGCAGCACTATGGCAATTGAAGATCAAACAGAGGCCAAGATGGTAGCTTCCTTGGCTGAAAAGGATAGGAGGGCTTAATTACACTTTAAATAAATGGCAACCATGCATATCCACAACAACAATAAATGGCCTACGTGTGGCACCAGTTATGACTTTTAGGAGCACAGACAACCATGGGATTTTTTGGGTCCCAACTTACCTACTGCTTAACACTTGTTACTACATTTTATACAAGTTGAAAGTATGTGGGAGTTGGATTCCCACCTTTTTTCTACCTTACTTTGTCAAAATGTTTACTGTATAGTTGTATTAATTATCACTTGTGTGTAACAGTTACTCTGTACAGCACCCTGGGAGATGACAGCACTATATGTATTGATAGGAATAATTATCATTCTGCTCCCAACAGTAGTAAACAGGTTGATTTATTTATGTAGCACACACAACACAACACATACAATACTTCCTATGTTCCTGTTTAAGCTGGTGCTATGATCACTGCCCCAGGTTTCATGTTTTGGTGTGGCACCTTTATCTTGCAACATACCATGGAACCACCCTTGCATGCAGGGACTAGAGTTGTGTTTCCTTCAATAGAAACACACAACCCTGTAGCCTAGAATGCACGCCCCTACTTCTCCCTTCTCGTTCCTCCTCTATCCCATATCCAAGCTAGCAAACTGACTCAAGAATACACTGTCCACTATTAACTCTTTCCTGAAAAATAAACAAACACAGCACATACCGCTCCAGGTGAATTTCACATAGGCCCTGTCCACTGCTCTGTTAATCCAATATGAGGGTGCCCGCTCAGCTTGTCAGCCATTAATCATCCAAACAGAAAAAATCTGGGACAGCCTCACTCATATGCTTTTATTGAAGAAGATGCACTGTGCACATCACAGGAAGAGAAAAGCAAGAGATAAGGCATTTTTTGCTCAAGCTAGCACTTAATCATAACCTTGCATGAAATGCAATATCTCTTAATTTTCTCCCTCTGTGATGTGTACAGTGCATCTTCTTTAACCACCTGATTACTTTGCACTTAAACCCCCCTCGTGACCAGACCAATTTTCAGCTTTTGGCGCTGACGCACTTGGAATGACAATTGCGCAGTCATACGACACTGTACCCAAATGAAATTGTTAGCATTTTTTTCCCACAAATAGAGCTTTCTTTTGGTGGTATTTGATCACCTCTGCGTTTTTTATTTTTTGCGCAATAAACAAAAGAAGAGCGACAAATTTAAAAAAAAAAAAAAACAATATTTTTTACTTTTTGCTATAATAAATATCCCCAAAAATATATAAAAAAACTTTTTTTCCTCAGTTTAGGCCGAAACGTATTCTACATATTTTTGGTAAAAAAAAAAATCGCAATTAGCGATTATTGATTAGTTTGCGCAAAAGTTATAGCATTTACAAAATAGGGGATAGTTTTATAGCATTTTTATTAATATTTTTTTTTTTACTAGTAATGGCGGCGATCAGCGATTTTTTATTGTGACTGCGACATTATGGCGGACATGGCGGACACATCGGACATTTTTGACACATTTTTGGCACCGTTGTCATTTATACAGCAATCAATGCTATTTAAATGCATTGATTGCTTTATAAATGACACTGGCAGTGAAGGGGTTAACCTCTAGGGGGAGGGGAGGGGTTAATTATGTTCCCTGTTAGTGTTTCTTACTGTGGGGGGAGGGGACTCACAAGGAGAGGAGACCGATCGGTGTGTCTCTGTACAGAGAACACACCATCGGCTCCTCTCCTCTGACAGGACCGTTGATCTGTGTGTTTACACACACAGATCCACGGTCCCGCTGTGTTACCGGGCAATCGCGGGTGCCCAGCGGACATCGCGGCCGCTGGGCACGCGCATCGGGTGCCCAGTGACACGGCGAGAGCGCACACGCGCCCCCGGCGGCGCGCGCGCGCTCCCTGGAGTGCACAGAAGGGGAGGACGTCATATGACGTGCTCCCGGCACAACAGATCCGCGCTGTAGCCGTCATTTGGCTATAGCGCGGATCTCAGCTGGTTAAATACTCTTAGGGGAACCCCCACTCCAAAAAAAAATAAAAAATGGCGTGGGAAGCCCCCAAAATCCATACCAGATCCTTATCGCTATTTTTTTTTCAAACTTTGGCATGGGGGTTCCCCTAAACATCCCTGAAGGGCTTGGTATGGATTGGGAGGGAACCCCACACAGTTTTTTTTTTCTTAATTTTCCATTGCTGCCATTTTATTTCCATTCAGCTGTCAGCAGGGCAACCCCGCTGACAGCTAATGACTCATCGACTGTTAAGGACATGGTGGTTGCCTGCTCCTTAACAACCATGTTGTTTACTGGTTGTTATGGATGTTGGCGGCTGCCGTTTCCTTAAATATCGCATTCTTATACCACTACACATTTTTTTTTCCTTTTGTAAAATTACTTTTACTCCTGTTGTATGAGGTATTTACCAAGTATTTTGTGCTTTATGCGGTAAATAGTGAATTGACATTTTAAGGCATGCAATCTGGTTCTGTGAATGGAGCCCATTGTCTACTGAGGAATGTTTATTTTATTTTGCTCATTGTGTTAAGTTAGATAAATGCTGTGGGTTTAATACTACTTTAACTTGAGTACTTGACAACTGACTTATTTTTAAATCATGGTTACTGGTGCAGAAAACTATTTTGAAATACCTTCCAATATCACAAAAGTTCACTGGCCATTTTTATTCAAGTGGGAGCTCCCTTTCAATTGTTGCAATCTACTATTTCATCTCTGTTCAAGGAAGTGTTTAAATGTACACACAGACTGAACCCTGATCACCCCCATCAGTCTTTTTTTCATCTAATATACACAACTGTCCAATTGTTTGCAACCTTGACTAACCCAAATTAACCTTAAGATAACACAGATCGAACATAGCATCTTATGGTATGGTTCCCATGTGTAATGGAAGTGAATGGAGGATCCTTTAGTGGGTAACTCATTGTAGGTTGTAGGTTAATAGTGAAATGGACAAATGTAATGGGTTATTTATCAAAATAATTCCAATGGCTGAAAGGGTTATTTAAAAAATGGGCAATTCATTAAACATGGTTACATATTAAATGGGTTGTTCATCTTATTTCTTACAGCAATAAAGCAGTGAAAGGGGAGAGGTTCGCTCCCCATAGTCATACAAGACAATTCACTGGCTGTCTGCTCTGTAAAGTGACTCTAGCACAGACACTGAGTGTCACTGATGTTATTTCCACCATTTGCTCAATGTCACAGTGCATCCATGTGTTGGATGGATTAGACGTACCCACTGAAACACTAATAGATCAGTATCACATTTGATTTAGATTTTTGTACAACACAGTAAAGATGCCACATTGATGTCAGTGTTGTGTATACAAAGGCAAAATCTGAAAAGAAAGCAAAATAGACATACATAAAATCCTTTATTTGAGCATAATAATGTTTATTGAATTTTTCACGATAACAAATCAAAAGATGCATTTTGTATTAGAATAGAAACTCAAGCCATCTTTTTTTTTTTTTTTCAATAGTGTGAGAAAAGGATTTGATCCTCTGATTTTATTTTGAGTTTCAGGGGAATTTACACTCACTTCCTGTTCTGTATGCTGTTTTAAATTGTACAGAAATTGAAGGGATCCTGGTGGGAAAACAGACAGCAAAGGGTTCAAGGGTTGAAGCCTACTCCTATTGTTGGCAATGTATGTGACTCTGTTAGGGAGATTTCTCTTCACGTTCTGTCTTGTTGACTAGTGTTATAAAAAAAGGAGAGTATAGACATTGATAAAAAGAGTACTATTCTTCTAGCTCTATAATTCTTTTAGCCGATATTCCACTTTAAGGTACCATTAGATGTAAAAGTAGGTATCAAAGAAATGTTAACATTTCTGTACACATTCAGATTATCTATATGTACTTTTGGCCTCTGTATAAACCCCAGTTAACAGTTCCTGAATGAAAGTGTCAGTTAGTTAGGTTAGAGTTTTCAATTCTGCCTTAAGATGAGTAATTACAGTATGGACTCTGGCCTGAATGGTTTGCTCAGCATGCAAATGAGCAACAATCTCTACAGGGCTGAAATAAGAGTGGGTTTCTGTTAAGACCGGATGCCCATTGCTACAGCATGCTTCACTTTGAGCAAATACCTCTTGAGGATGCTTTATAAGCATGCACTTATACTTGGAAGCTCAGCGAAAGTCCTTACAGGATGCTTTTCCCCAGCATCAAGGAGCGAGGAACCCTGGAGTTCTAGAGGTGAGTAACCAAAGCTGAGCATGAAAATCAAAGTGTGGAGCAGAGATGTAGTCAATAGCCTAGCCAAAGTCAGGGCAGATAGAAATCTAGTAAGGTCAGGCATGTGGTCAGGTCTGTGGCATGTGAGAGATCTCCTGCTGAGCCGGCGGACAGAGGCGGACTCCATGAAAGCGGAGTCTGCCTCGTTTGAAAGGGTCCTTAGAAGCCCATCAGGTCAGAGGTAGGAGTAAACAGAGATATCAAACATAAGAGAATAACAAAGTCTCAGCAGACTTCCAATAAAAAATAACCAGGAGACAAACAAGCTAGTAGACAGAGCGAAGAATACAGAAAGAGGAACTTGGCAATGGCAAGGAACAGTCTGTAGAACACCTCATGTTGCACACTCTAGTGACAGCAATCTGAACGCTACAACAGAAACTAGATTCTTCTTTGGTGTCCATTTTACTATGGATAAATGAGGCAAAACTAAAAAGGGTTGAAGGCGAGGGAGCAACCAGAGTACCAAACATCAGCACATACCAGGACCCAGGAATGACAGAAGAAGTAGCAGCAAAAGCAAGCTGTAAAAAAAAAAAAAAAACACAGCAGGATATAGAAACCTCAAAAAGAGGATAGAGTGAACAGACCACAATACCAAGCAAGTACCCGACAGTCAAACATACCACAGATATGAAAGCAAGCTACCCCAGAGAGGCTTGCTAGACATGTGCAATTCATTTTGTTTTTCGTTTTTTTTTGTTATATTCATTCATTCGTTATCGTACGAATGAACGAACGATTCGCTAAAAATTTTAACGAATAACGAAAATCCGAAAAAAAAACTAATTAGAAACAACGAATCTACGAAAGAAGAAAATCCGAAAAACGAAAACAGGAACAACGAAAATCAAAATGAACGAAAAAATTCGTACATTCGTAACTTTTTTTTTGTTGAATTGGTAATTTTCCGTGTCCCTTACAATGGCGCTGCTTAACGTGCTTCGAATGGATTGAACGAAAAAATTCGTACATTCGTAACTTAAAATGTAATAATAGCATACACATTACATAAAATTATGAATTATGCTCCGATTACGAATCTACGAATGTTACGAATGTTACGAAAGTACGAATAAATACGAATGCGTCTGAATTTCGAATAAACGAAAATTAAACTAACGGAAAAATAAATCAACGAAAAAATAACTCTTACGAAAATACGAATCGTTACGAATACGAACACCGACGACTTACGAATTTACGAATCGTTACGAATCAACGGAAACGAAAAAAATGAAATGAAAATAAACAAATTTTTTTGTTGTGCACATGTCTAATGCTTGCCACAATCTAAGCCATTTGTACAATCGTATCCTTCCTGATCTTGGGGCCATATACTCTCCTTTGCATGTACTTTCATATGTTTACTATGTTAATCAGTAACATCCCTGTCTTGAGAGGACATATCTTGGGCATAATCTCTAAAAAAATACCAGACGACAATAAAAATGCAATATTATTATTTTTAACAATAGCTCTCTTTAAGAAACTAAGATTGTACATATGTTTTGTCAAGACTGGAATGCCACTGCTCAAAGATAAGTTACAATGTACCCAGGAGACTTAAGCCTGGTACATGCTGCCAGGTTTTTTTCGTTCAACCCAGCGGGCTAAACAGAAAAAAACTGTGAGCTCAGATCGGAGCTGCTGTAACAATCTGACGTTAGTACAGCAATCTCCCCTGCTGTTCTATTGTGTTCAACAGGGGGAGGGAGCCCCCCCAAAACACACTAGCCAGCCATTGGCTGAGAGCGTTGACTAGAAGTCAGTCAGCAGACCTTTTTCGTTCATTCCCCTTCGACAGAAGTGGTACGGCTGGCTTCTGTCGGACTGACTGCTGTACACACAAGCCGAATGTCGGCCAGTTTCTATTGAACCAGCCGATGCCGCACAACATTCGGCCCATGTGTATGGGATTTTAGGCAATGGTGCTCCTAACAAACCTATAGTGCCTCATGGTAGTAATTTCACTGCTTATGCACCAGCCTGCAAGGAGAACTGTACAAGCACATCTGAGTGTTGACTAGTATGTATCGCCAATTTTAGCTGAAACACAACACATTTTTCCAGGCACCTGCCGAATATGAGCAAAGTACGGGTATACTATAAGGCAAACATCACAATAACTTAAAATATGTGGCCCTGGATATACACTATAGTTTCACTTCACAGCTTTGTGATTGGGTTTCTTTAGATTGTTGACTATCACTTACACAGAGAACGTCCATAAAAGTAACCGATGACTAGCTAAAGGAATTGCAAGCAACTCCTCCATGAGCAAAAATCTAAGCGTCTAACCTATTTCCATTTCAGAAGAGGAGCCTTTAGTGCAGTAACTGCGTTCCTTGGAAATGTTTTAATGATTTTTATTATGATGTGTGCACAGCAACGCTAAGAAAGCCAAAATATGTAATTATGAAACACAGCAGGTTTTCCAGAAAGCCATTAAAGTCTATCAGAGACATTGAAGGGGTGGGGGAGCCAGAACAAGGCCAGAGTTTGACACATTTAGAGATTAGCAGGAAAATATAGAAAAAAATAATAATCTCCATTCTTTCTTTTGTAAAATAGACTGCACACAAAAAAACCATTTAGCTCTGCTCAAAACAATTTATTCTTTATAGCATTGTTTAGCTGGGTTGTTTCCCGAATCAGTTTAGTGCCAACAAATAAGTGGAGATGTGAAGACAAAAACATGAAAAGAAACCAATATAAGCAGGAGCAGGGAGGGAAGAAGATAGTATGTGGGGCAAGCAAGGACGGGAAGGATATACTGTCATTAAATTGTTAGGTCCAGTATTAAATTGCTCCAAACAGTCCCGTCTTTGATCAGAGTCATTAATGACTGTTAATCTTAATGAAGACATGTTCTAAACCTGTGTGGGTAGTCCAAATATGGCTGAAACGGTGGATTTGTTGGAGGGGAGGGGGGTATCGGGGCTTCCCTTAATGAGTTCTTTAAAAAAAATGTAATGTGGTGAATACGGTTTGGTATAATGGATAAAGCTGTAGGTATAATATGGTGCCCAGCAGGGGACACATATGGCCATGTGTCAGCAAGCAAAAGTCAACAAGGTATCTAAGATGACAGTATCTGATAAACACAGGATGTCAAAGCTTTACTGCTTTGTACTCATAGTTAGAAAACCCTTCAATATACACATCTGGCAGCATTGTATGAAATCATTTGAAAAATGTATGTAAACTGCATTAATTTGACTCAACTTATTTTGTAAAGTTACATAGACCTGCCACTTTCTTTTCGATGTGTTGCGTCATTTGGTATTGCAGACTTCAATCAATACCTGACATCACCCATGTGTTTCCTCACATAGTTCTGTCTGTTATAGACAAATGTGTGTAGTTGGAAATTAGTGTAAATAAAAATTGGACTTTTCACAAGGAAATTAGCACAGTATCACCGACCCCTCTAATATACATTGCAGTCACTTTCTCATGCGAATACTCTTGGGATTGACCAACCACATGGATCCTCTGTGTTTCTAGAGCGTTGTCTCTATAGTGCCCACCATAAAGTAGAGGGAGAATCTGCCAATAGTGTAGTATGTCCTATGAAGATAGATAGTAAGTCAGACTTACTTCTTGACGAATCCACGTGGGTGGGTGGCATAAGGCATGAAGGCAGAGCCAAGTGACATTATCGTTGATTCCGAGGTCGATGCTGAATACATACTGCTTGCATGTTTTTAAAGCTTTTGAACTCCACCTGGAATGCAAGTACATTTTAGCTCTTCTATCTTCAATAATAAATAAGAGATACTGCACTATTGGCAGTGTCTCCCTCTGTTTTATGGTAAGCACTATAGAGACGCCTTATAGGAATCAACTAGAGACGTAGAGGATCTATGTGGATGGTCAATCCCAAGGATTGGGAACCTTAAAGAGGATCTGTTGATTCAAACACTGTAGAGCTATATACACTGCCATGAAAAAGTATTCAAACCCCTTGAAATTTTCCATATTTTGTCATGTTACAACCAAAAAATGTAAATGTATTTTATTGAGATTTTATGTGAAAGACCAACATAAAGTGGCACATAATTGTGAAGTGGAAGGAAAATGATAAATGGTTTTCTAAATTTTTTACAAACAAATATCTGAAAAAAGTGGCATGCATTGGTATTCAGCCCCCTTTACTCTGATACCCAAAATAAAATTTGTAATAAAAAACTAGTGGAACCAATTCCCTTCAGAAGTCACCTAATTAGTAAATAGAGTCCACCTGTGTGTAATTTAATCTCCTTATAAATACAGCTGTTTTGTGAAGCCCTCAGAGGTTTGTTAGCAAACCTTAGTTAACAAACAGCATCATGAAGGCCAAAGAACATACCAGACAGGTCAGAGATAAAGTTGTGGAGAAGTTTAAAGCAAGGTTAGGTTCTAAATAAATATCCCAAGCTTTGAACATCTCATGGAGCACTGTTCAATCCATCATCCAAAAATGGATGCAAACCTACCAAGACATGGCTGTCCACCTAAACTGACAGGCCAGGCAAGGAGAGCATTAATCAGTAAAAGCAGCCAAGAGGCCCATGGTCACTCTGGAGGAGCTGAAGAGATCCACAGCTCAGGTGGGGGGATCTGTCCACAAGACAACTATTAGTTGTGCACTCCACAAACCTGACCTTTATGGAAGAGTGGCATGAAGAAAGCCACTGTTGAAAGAAAGCTATAAAAAGTCATGTTTGCAGTTTGTGAGAAGCCATGTGGGGGACACAGCAAACATGGGGAAGAAGGTGCTCTGGTCAGATGAGGCCAAAATTTTACTTTTTGGCCTAAAAGCAAAACACTATGTGTGGCAGAAAACTAACACTAACACTGCACATCCCCCTGAATACACCATCGCCATCATGATGGTTCTACAAATTATTGACTCAGGGGGGCTGAATGCAAATGCACGCCATACTTTTCAGATAATTATCTGTAAAAAATCTTGAAAAAATGTTCCTCCCACTTCACAATTATGTGCCACTTTGTGTTGGTCAATCACCTAAAATCACAATGAAATACATTTATGATTTTGGTTGCAACATGACAAAATGTGGAAAATTTCAAGGGGTATGAATACTTTTTTCAAGGCACTATATGTATATGGGTCCAGAAGCAAGGTGAGCGCACCATTGAGCTGGTAGTGGAGCACTGGTGAATTGATGGTGGAACACAAAGTATATTGATAAATGAGCACGGAAGACTTTTTTCACTTTTTCAACATTAGTTTTAGCACTTTTGTTATTTGTTTTTATGGGAAAGTGTCATCATGACTGTATTTTACACACATTTGTGCTGTAGATATTTGTTTGTTGAACCATAATCTCTAAACACTTAATTTTTATATTTCGCAAAATGTTTTTGATTGAGTTATAGTAGCATGCACCATTCATAGTTGTATTGAGTATAAGCAGTGCAAACACATTTTAATTATACTTATTCTGATAGGGATTGCTTCTACACACATTTGCAGGCATGGCCCACTGTTGCCACTATCATAAAACCCCTTCTTTCCCTCAAAAAATGGGCATCAGGTGCTGGGAGTGCATACATGTAGATAGGAAGACACAAACAGGCTACACAACATCAGCAGCAACGTAGGATGAAAAAAAGGCGAAAACAAGTCTTTAAAAAGAAATGCCAGTTGTTTATTATACACACAGGGGCGAACTGACAACTAATGGGGCCCCCAGGCAATAGGAGATTATGGGGCCCCCAGGCAATCAGATTATGGGGCCACACAGTATACAATCACACAGTATACACATACATGTACACATAGTATACACAGACATGTTTCTATTGACTGAAAAGGTACTGGAGTGGTGGGGCAGCTATAATCTCGGGATTATTAGACCAAAAGGATGTCGGTAAGGGACATTTCAGAGACAGATGTAAAAAAAAACATAGATTTTTACATACTGTCCCTGGTTTTACTGAGACCGGCAACCCTGATGGGGCCCCCTAGTGGCCTGGGGGCCTCGGGCAGTGCCCGAGTGGCCGAATGGTCAGTCCACTCCTGTATACACAATGCTTTAGCAGACAAAATGTAATTAAGTTATCATTTACATCTACGTTAATGCAAATAAACATTTAATTTTCTATTAAAATAAATATGGATTGCATTTTAATTTACATTCACCTATACTACTGTATGCAGCAGCTCTAAATGTCACTCTATAATATCTAATAGAGCTGTAAGTCTCCTTTAAAATCCCATTTTAGACTTTTCAAAAAATGACCTATCCAGCCTGACTTGGCACGGATATAAAACCACTCTGAAAATAAGGCCAGCGGTCTTTCAGGTCGTTATTATAATATGAAAATTCCATATATTTCTAGCTCAGCATTTTCTTCCAATAAATGGTAATACCACTTTCTCCAAGGCCAGTGAAGCTTCAGTAGCTCCCCCTCATCCCTCGCCCCCCTCTCCTTCAATGTCATTTGCAAAATCTGAGCTCCTTCATCTTCAGCCAGGAAGAACAGTGACAGGTTTCAAAATTTCATTGGGCGTCAATGCAATTTAATAACAGCTTCTCTTCTGTTCAATTTATCTACAGTAACTCGG
The DNA here is from genome assembly GCA_028564925.1 of Lithobates sylvaticus. NCBI lineage: Eukaryota > Metazoa > Chordata > Amphibia > Anura > Ranidae > Lithobates > Lithobates sylvaticus. Next base: position 122,000,480 of record CM053029.1, on the reverse strand, counting down.
TTTTCACCCCTGTAAGACCAAGAGGAGCTTTTCCCGATGAAAAACAAAGGTCTTTACCATCTTTTATTATATAAGGATAAAAATATGTTCCCCAGCTATGTCACACAGAACAGGAATAATGTTGTATCAACCTTTCCCCAGTAATACAACAATAGTGTGACACCTCCTAATGTCTTCTTATAAGAGAACAGCTGTTGTGTAATTGATAGAAACAAGCAGATAATGGCGATGAGTTGTCATATGAAGCTCACACATTTATTATAAAAAGACTGACATTTATGACGAGTAAACCTCTGTTGTAAATCTTCTATTGATGGTCAGGATTATGAAACTCCCACCACTTATAATGGCATTAGGAAAACATGACTTATGGAACTAATGTCAGTTGCACCAGTGTCTCTATGGCTATTGGAGTGGAGAGTCTTGATGTAAGTGTTGATGTAATGGGCCCGGTGTAGTATCAGAAAATCTTACTTTCAATCAATTTAATAATAATAATAAAAAAAAAAACAAAGCAGCTATAAAGCAAACCTGTTGGGAATTTTGAAATATCAAAATGAGCACAGAAATGCTGGCAGCTCCTGCATTTCCCTTTCTTTTTAAAAGTACACTATTTGTTGTCTAGGATCTCCCAGGCTTGGCCTCTCTCCATCCACGTCCCTCCTATTCCAGGAGCTTTAGTTTCACTGCAAAACAAAGAAAAGAGGGCACACCAGCCTTGCACATTACCCAAGCAGTATCTTTAATAATGTAATAAAAGGAACTATACATAAACAACTCAATGGTAAAAGCATATCAGTATGTACAAAGCAATCTGGTCACCGAGACTAGATCCAGCAAGCCAGAGGACCTTCCAGATGCTGACACGTTTCGAAGGGAGATCCCTTCTTCCTCAGGGCCAGTCTGAGATGTTGCTTTGACAGTCAATGCAACATCTCAGACTATCTCTGAGGAAGATTTGTGAGTACATTTCCTTTTATTACATCATTAAAGATACTACTTGGGTAATGGGCAAGGCTTGTGCACCCTCTCTTCTTTGTTTTGCAGTTTTTCTAACCCCTCCCCCCCGACCCTCAGGGGCAGCAAAGCCTGTACTTGTATTAAAAATATCAAGGATATGTGATCCGTCCTCCACCATTACACTACTCTTAGACGGCTTTCACACCAAGCTGCTCATAGCGTCGCCGGTAAAACGCCGATATTTTTAGCAGCGTTTTACCATCGGATTTGCAGTGCATTTCGGCCGCTAGCAGGGAGCTTTTACCCCCCGCTAGTGGTCGAGAAAAGGTTAAACCCACCAGCAATACCCGCAATAGCGGCGTTTTGACAGCGGTATTGCAGCGCTGCCCCATTGATTTCAATGGGGAGCAGCGGTGGAGGAGCAGTAAACACACTGCTCCTTCACCGCTCCAAAGAGGCTGCTGGCAGGACTTTTCCTGACGTCCTGCCAGCGCACCGCTCCAGTGTGAAAGCCCTCGGACTTTCACACTGGAGACAACGGAGCATCAATTTGAGGGTGGATTGCAGGCGCTATTTCTAACGCTATAGCGCCTGCAAAACACCCTCGGTGTGAAAGGGGTCTAAAGCACAGGAAATGAATGCTGTTCATTTAAGCTGTAGCTTTACTCTTGAAATACCCTTATCCAATAACGAACCTCAACAGACATTAGTACCATGCCCCACTGAATACTGTGACACTGGGCTAGGGGGTAAGCATACCCAATGTTCCTGTAACTATTTTGTTGGAAGGTGGTGCTGAGTCTTGAATCTGGATGAAAATTACAATATTGCATCGGTCAGTAGTAGAACACGGATTTAAAACCTGCTCTAAAGCCATAGGTGCATTTATCCCCAAGATTGTACCTTGGGTAAAGTCTTGAACTGAATCAACAGAGCATCAAAATAATAAATCAGTGGGCAAGTAAAGTACAACAACATTTGTTTTATTGTACAGCAGAATTTCAACTCATTTTGTCAGTTTAAAGTACTGTATATATAAACCAAATCACAAAAATACCAAATTATGCTTTAACATGTGGCCTGGAAATATGGACCAAACCCTTTTTCCAGGAACACGGACTTCTTGTTATCAGATGTCAAAGCTTTATTTTGACCCATGTGTGAGAACAATTAAATTAATAAAGTTGTTTTTGCTTGTTACATCAAGCACCTCAGATTATAGAGCAAATAAATTAGCCTAGTTAATCAGCTACATCCCACATTCAGTAGGCATAAATACATCATAATTGACATGACCATTATGATTACTGTAGTTACATGAGAGTCAAATGTCTTCTAACTGCAATTTTGGGAATTTTTGACCATTCTTCCAGAAGCGCATTTGTGAGTCAGGCACTGACGTTAGACGAGAAAGCCTGGCTCACAGTCTCCGCTATAATTCATCCCAAAGGTGTTCTATCAGGTTGTGATCAGGACTTGGTGCAGGCCAGTTAAGTTCCTCCACCCCAAACTCGCACATCCATGTCTTTATGGACCTTGCTATGTGCACTGGTCCAAATCATTTGGTGAAGGGGGGATTATGGTGTGGGGTTGTTTTTCAGGGGTTGGGCTTGGCCCCTTAGTTTCAGTGAATGGAAATCTTAAGGCGTCAGGATACCAAGATATTTTGGACAATGTCATGCTCCTTTGTGGGAACACTTTGGGGATGGCCTCTTCCTGTTCCAACATGATTGCGCACTACTGCACAAAAGCAAGATCCATAAAGACATGGATGAAATGAATGGAAGCTCTGCTGATTTTATCATCCAATCATGTGCAAGCTAAAATGCTGTTTTTTATTTTCCTTGCATGTCCCCCTCAGATCTAAAGCGACTTTACTTCCAAGTGCACTTGCAGTGCAAAGTGGATTTGCCTTTAGTAAATAACCCCCATAGTGTATCTTAGGACTTATCAATTCCCATATAACTTTTTACGCTCTATGGGACAATTCTCTTGCAAACTTTTCCTTTGGTAAATCAACCCCTATAAATGGCCATTTCAATACTAGTTACACATACATGGTCAACTCTTGTCACCATAAAGAAATACACCCTTAAGAATGCCATGCAGCCATCACAGAGAAACATGCATATCGACAGAATGTGGATGCAAAGAGACTGCTAGACATTAGCAGAACTGAGCTGTAACTCTTTCAAAAACAAGTAGTTCACAAAAAAAAGGCAGTTTATTACACATAGTACGCAAACTAAATGTCAATCAGTTAGGGTTTAAGTCTTCTTTATCTACCCTTATCTTCAGGTCTTAAAGAGTAGACACATACATACAGTAGTAGAGCTGATGGCAACTTTCTGAATAAAAAATTCTATCATGTGAATAGGGTAGAGTTAGTACATTTCAGATAAAACAGCAGTCGAGCAGAGACCAAATTCCCTGAAACACTTTGGAACTCTGCTTTCTAATAAAATACATTTTTCTACCATGCTGGCCAACTGATGTTTTGTTCAGAAGCTACGTTTTTTCCGTACATAGGGTGTCTGTGAGGAAGGATACACGAAACGACAGGTTCTCAAATTTTCCGACAGCTATAATTGTTGTCGGAAATTCCGAGCGTGTGTACACAATTTCAATGCACAAAGGTCCACGCATGCTCAGAATCAAACAGAAGAGCCACACTGGCTATTGAACTTCATTTTTCTCGGCTCGTGGTACGTCACCACATTCTTGACGTTCGGAATTTCTGACAACATTTGTGTGACCGTGTGTATGCAAGACAAGTTTGAGCCAACATCCATCAGGAAAAAAATCCATGGTTTTGTTGTCAGAAAACCCTATGGTGTGTACATAGCCTATGAATGCACAGTGCAGCTGGGTTCATGAGCGCATAGGACAGTCTTAACGTTTTTTAAAAAAATATGCAGATAGTGGTGTCTATGTTTCAATACTAATGTAACTTTATCTTGTTCATATCTGTGACAGGTTTACCAACTCCAGACCAAATAGTTTTTTGATTTGTCTAAAGAAGAAAACACTTAAGAATTCGGTCAGGTTCATATTGCTGTCAGAGATACTATATAGGTACATTTTCCTCACGTTCTGGCCTTGTTGTAACACCAAGACAAAAAAATAATATGACATGGAGGTCATTGGAGCAAACAGAAACTTTCACTGAATGAGAAAGTTAGTCTCAAAAAAGTGTTTATTTCTTTTTTTTTTTATATTCGACATAAATAAAATCATCTGTCACATAAAAAAAACAGCTTCTTCATTTTTCAGCAACTGACAGATTCTTGTTCAGTTAGGATGAAGCTCGGTGTTGTAGGTGTTGACAAAAGGTGATCAGAATGTGAAGTAGAATGGTACATTAAAATGAATAGAAAAATATCAAATAGAGACCCGGAGATTTCAAAGGATGTTGTATTAAAGAAGCCGCCTTAAGAAGTGTGAAAAGGTTATTTGCTGTCAAGTGCTCACCTCGGCAGACAGTGCCTAGTTTATCCCTCAATCAACGGCAGCATCTTTTCATCTCCAAACCCCAGTCCTATACTTGTTGGGCTTGAGGACTTTACTGATGACATCTGCTCATTGTCTGGCCTCGGTTCTGTGCTAAATCGCTCATTTCAGTCTCAGCAACTCATTTCCATTCGCCTCTTAGAACAGTGCTTTTTCTGCTATAAAAATATGCGCCAATTTGCTCACTATGGAAACCTGTATTTATAGCTTTGTGAAAAAGAACATAAACACATGCACTCATCTGAGAAACAGCCACATCTAGGATACCAATTTCGGCCTCCGAAATCCATTATGGATATTAACCTCTTGTCTGCGCAACATGGCTGCTTAATGGACAACATGGAGTTGCCTACTAAAAGACTTACAATCAAAGCTAAGGGCAGAGGTCCCCAGGCTTTGCAAATTATAGGAAATATTATAGTCTGTGTTGACAGAGAGAAAAATATGTTAATGTGAAAAAATGTAGATGGTTTGTTGTGAACAACCTAAGCCAGGCTTTCATATTGTATAGTGGAATTAACAAACCATTTATTTGTGTATGTGCGTCACAGAGGTCACATTAATTCAGAGTATACATATCAGCCTTTAAGGTCACATACACTGGAATGTGTCCGAATAAACATCAGTTCATGGTGTCCACAGTAAACCATTAATCTGTCAGTCACAGCTCTCTGCTCTGCCCCTTCCTCGCTCAACGGAGCGCTGAGCTGTGGTTGGGGCGGGAGCAGCCAGCTCAGGCTCTCAGAGGCTCGCTGAGAGGTATAGCTGGGTGTTGGTCCAGGGATCTGGGCGGATCTCGACTCCTTGGACTGACTCTGTGATGTCAGCAGAGAGTGGACTCTGCTTAAAATGGCTCACAGGAGTGCAAAACAAACTGCACTTTGTTGTACTTCTCCTTTAAGGAATTTTGACCACCAATAATCATTCATGTCAGGCCTTTTCTTTCCACTGACACCAGGACATTTTTTTCCTAATGACATTAATGTTAGAGCATTTTCCCCTCACACTGATACCAACGCTTGGCATTTATCCTTCACAATAACCAATGCTAAGGATATTTTGCTCAAACTAACCCTAGGGCATTTGTTCCTCCTACTGTTCAACAAATTGGGGTATTTTTTCATTGCACAGGACTTTTATCCTACATTTGACCACTAACACTGGGTAATTCTTCCTCGCAAAAGCACCAATAATTCCTCCAACTGACCACTGACACAAAGTCGTTTTATACAAACACTGACCAACAATGTGAAGGGCACTATGTAACATACTCCTGACCCCCTCATTCAATGCTCTATCATATGCTGCATATTCCTGACCATTGCTCTTTATGCACTATGTCAAATGCCGCGTACACACAAATCGGAATTTCCGACAACAAGCGTTCAACGTGAGCTTGTTGTCAGAATTTCCGACCGTGTCTAGGCTCCATCGGAAATTTTTTGTCAGGATTTTCGAGCAACAAAATTTGAGAGATGGTTCTCAAATTTTCAGACAACAAAATCCGTTGTCGTAAATTCTGATCGTGTGTACACAATTCCGATGCACAAAATTCCACGCAAGCTCGGAATCAAGCAGAAGAGCCGCACTGGCTATTGAACTTCATTTTTCTCGGCTCGTCGTACGTGTTGTATGTCACCGCGTTCTTGACGTTCGGAATTTCCGACAACATTTGTGTGACCGTGTGTATGCAAGACAAGTTTCAGACAACATCTGTCGGAAATAAATCCATGGTTTGGTTGTTGGAAATTCCGATCGTCTGTATGCAACATTACAGTACAAGTTGTTAACAACTGCACCCTATGGTGGGCATATCCTATGTTATCTGCTTAGATGTTCTTATTATAGTATCTCAAAAACCAATGATGAAAAATGTTAAGCTGTCCTGCGAGATGATATGCCGAAGCCTCCGTAATGCTGACGGCTCTGCTAATGCATTGTGCTGTATTTATAAACTCAGCTGATTTGTTTAATTATAAATTAACTTTTGTCAGCAGCTGTATTGGCAGCAACGTTTTATCTTTTCTCTTTAAATTAAGTAAGATAGTTAAGAGGTTCCATTTAAAGGAAAGTGACCAAGCACCATCCAGTCAATGGTCAGCTTTTATGGTTCTGAACCCACCCTACACCAAGCCGTAGAAATCCACAGTGATCCTCTTAAATCTGCAATACATGCACGCAGTTCTGTGCCTTTATTATGCATGTTTTTCATTTGAATTGATTGTTCATTATTAATCAATGCAAATTTTACATGTTTGTATTAAAGGTTAAGTTGAAGGGACCTTGCCACCACATACTACACTCATGTCTAAGCACATCCAGGTATCCGTACTGAATGTACCAACAGAAGTCCAGTCTGCTTCAGCTGTTTGAGAGTTGATAGCATCCCAGGCAACGTTCTCAAGTCCCAGCAGTGACTTCTCAAAAACTCCTACCGCCCTCACTTTTTAGTGCCCTTTTGAGAAGTATGGTGGATCACGTTGCTGGGACAATTTTACATGCCCAGGGAACTGTGAAAAGGTGTTTTCCCAGAGTTTCCTGTGATATCACTGGACATATTTGAGCTTTGTCCAAATATTGTCAGGTACAATGACCATACTTTAACCAATACTGTGCTCCTTCTCTTGAGAAGTCCAAAGAGCCCAGTGACCCTCAGTAGTAGACATTAGTGCTTTGGGAGGAACCCTCTCTGAACACCCCCCAATGCTGGGGGTCATGCGGATTGATATTTACATAAGAAGGGGGCAGTGACTGTGCTATGGGGACCAGCATGAAGCTGATTAGCTCTGAGAGAGGGAAGGACGGCATGCTATATATAAAAAAAAATATATAATAATTAACCCCAGGAGGTTAATTTACATAAATAAACAGGTTTAGCAGTCTCCACAGGCAACCATTGCATTTTCATTTGGAAATGCAATCATTCAACAGCTCAACCAGGTGATTTTTTTTTTTTTATTAACAAGCAGGTTGAAGAAAGTATCAGATGAATGTGCTGGAAAGTCACCCTTTGTTAAATATGTTTAACATTACAGTAAAGTACCTCTCCTATTATAGAACAGATGCTGCTGAAAGTCAGGCAAAGTCGTATTCAATGGGTAATAATGTTGGGTCAATGTCCAATAATGTTGTTTTATACATAGGGTGAATGTTGTCCAAAGATTTTTTTTTCTTGTGTAAAGATCAGACAAATTGCCGTTTCATCTATTACAAATACTCTCCTTGGTCTCTGGTACCTGGTTGCTATAAAGTAAATCCAGAAAGGAATTACTGTAGGGAAAATGAATAGAACACATTATTTTCCAGCTACGCACCTGTTTAGGAAACAAAGAACATTAAGTCGCAGTAAAACTTTGCTTGTTTAGTCAACTCTAAAATATTGAAATTGCCTCCAAATTCCAGCACCTGCCATCCTCGTAGTGTCGTAATATCATATGTGCTATTTCTACCACTCTGCGCTAGTTCAGGATTGCTTCCATGTCCCTGCAGAGAATATTCTGCTAATTACAGCAGATGAGACACCAGCTCCATATTTATTGCTTGATTACAGGGAATCCAGCAATATATACATATATACATAGCTGGTTAATGTTTCTGTAACAACGTGCAGGTCATTGCATAAATATATATTTGTTTTCGCAGATGAGTCTATTACCCAGAGCGCTCAGTTGCTTTATAGGCAGATGCTTATCATGTAATCAATTAACTGTTTATAATTAATTCACCCAGTGTATGAATGTCATTTAATGGCCCTGGTAACAAGACTGCTTTCTCTATAATATTCATAGATGGCGCCAATTAATGCTGCCAATTCAACTCAGCTCACAAAAAGAACAAAGAGACGTATTGTTTTTGGGGCGTCTGAGGTTCTAGGTTAAATTGCCATGTTTGCAGCAACTTGGCAGAAAGTTTGTGAAAGACAGAAAAACTTTGAGCGCTCATTCCCAGAGATTTTTGGAATTAATAAGTTGCCCCCCTGCTGTACTCATTTAGCCGATGCACTATGGCTTGTCGCTACAATTTGACTTAAAGAGGAACTATGCCAGTGAAAAGAAGATAAGCTTAATTAACTATAAAATGGGCCATTTCTTGCTATCCACTGACTGTGCTTTGTTGGAGTCTTCTTGTATTTATGTGCCTTGTCAGTGAAAAAAGACAGTGGTTAAAGTCACTTATTAAAGATCTTTACAGTATCTTGACAATGCACATTTAAAGTAATCTGTGAAAGCTCTGTATTAATAGAACATAAAAGTTTCAAAGGTAAAGTATAGCCCCATTTCTTGTGAAAATATTGTGTCCCTTCATCAGATCAGAAAAATAGGGAGGAAGATGCAATAGCCCAAATGTACTGCTATATAATATGCGTGCTATTAGGACTATTTCCTATTGCCCATATAAATGGACCCTTTATAAAGAAGTGGTATGTCTTACCAAGACCAAATCATTACTTTTAGTCGTGGGCTTTATAAATATGCATTGCATGCTGCTTGCTTCAGAACTCAGCAAGACCAAAAAAGAAAAATGAGAGCCCCTTATTTTAAACATAATCCCTGTGTCTTCCTCATTTGTCCCTTTTTTTTGTTGGTCTAGAGCAGAGGTCCCCAAACTTTTCATACAAAGGGCCAGTGTACTGTCCTTACGACTTTACGGGGGCCGGAATGGTGCCAGGGAGGATAGAAAATGTCCCCTGCCCAGCATCAGTGAGAATAAACATGGCCTCAGGGTTTGTGTTCAGTAGTAGAAGTAGTGTTCCATCATTGGTATTAGTGGGAGTAATAGTACCCTAGCATCAGTATCAGTGTCAGAAATAGTGTCCCCTTGTTGGAAGGAGGAATAGAGCCTCATATCACTGGCAGCAATAGTGCCCCAAGGGCCAAATAAAGGCTAGCAAAGGGCTGCATCCAGCCCTTGGACAGCAGTTTAGAGACCCCTGCCCTAAAGGTATAGACCTCCTAAGCAATGTATTATGTAACTACTAAAACTTTTCTACAGTGCTAAACCTGTCATCCATCCTCTAAGTTCTTACATTTGTTGTTTTGAACAACTAGTATTAAGGATAATCAGTGGTAAAAAGGACCTGTGGGTTTACCCAGTTATTTTCTGCATATTACTTTCCCTAAGATCTGCATAATTTGGGGCACAACAGGAGTGTGTGCCTACATACAAAGGTGTCCCTCTTTTCCATTTCAGAAAATTGGGAGGTATGGTCAGGGGATCAAAAACAAAACCCTCTGTTAGGTTGGATTCACACCTATGCAGTTTTAGTGCTTTTTGCATTTTGCAGATTTGCACTACAGTCCATTTACCATGGTTTCCTATGGAACACGTTCTCTAGTGCAAATCTGCAAAATGCAAAAAGCATTAAAAATGCATAAATGTGAATCCAGCCTTAGACAGGTTCAATTCAGTTGTTTTGTAGTCTGGCTGGTAAGTGTGCTGGGAAATCTTTTGTTTGTTTGCAATGGTCATGGGATCCATTAAAGTCATGTGACCAGCCTGCATTACAGTATGTAATGTAAATAGTGCAGCGGTCAGGTGTATGTAATGTCAATCACGCAGGGGTCAGGTGCATGTAATATAAATAGTGTAGGGGCCAAGTGTATGCAATGTAGATAATGCAAAGTTTTATTTTCATTGGATTTGGGATCACAGCTAGGTGGAGAACCTTGGGTATCTTTAGAATCAAAATGAAGTTAGCTTTTCTGGCAAAAAAATATTTTCTTAAAAATACATAAAACTACCTGAAGGTTCACTTTTTCTGAACACGGTTGGATTTTTTGTAAGATATCAGTAACAAGCTTTGTAACACTGACTTGTTTTTAATGCCTACCAGAAAATGATTTTAAATTGCTGAAAACTATGCCAGGACACACATTCATGGACTTTACCAATAATAATTTGAACGCTCAAGGCAAGGGTGTAACCATACTGTATATAATGTGCACACCAAGCAGTCTCCTAAACTCTTTGCAATCAATATAAGCAGCACATTGTTTTCTTGGTCTCACAGAGGTGAACTGCATCTATATTCATTTCATTCAGAAGTATAAGGCAACTGTTATTGCTGCCTAGAGAGGTCTTTGTGTACGCAGGCTATACCGAGACACCTGTACTATTATAGCTTTACACACACTGGCTACAGCTTGGTTTCAGATTTAATCAGTCTTTACCAGCTTTGGTGTCATGTACAGGTGTGTCTTAATGTCTACTTACCAACTTTCTGAGATGTGAAGGAGGGACACATTACAGCACGAAGTATGTAGGCTGGATTCATACTTTTGCAATCCATTGTGGTGCATTAGCAAACACTACTTTCCTGAGCCCCTTCCAATGTGTGTTGTGTTAAGGCAGCCCATTTTTTATGAATGCACTGCCAATTCACTGCAACAAAGAAAATGTTCAATGCAATGTACATCAACACACAGTACAGTATATGCATTGTGGAGTATTGTATTGCATTGCATCTTGGCTACCACTTTAGAATTCATTGGGGTGCCATTCAGGTCACATAATAATGTGGCTCGGATCCCCTGTGTCTGTGAGCACTGCTGCAGGGTAAGGAGGGAGTGCTGACAATGACTGGTCTATAGAAGCCTATGGGTGACATCATGACTCCCGAAATTCACAGCCATTGTTGAGCGCTTCCATACACAGAGCTGCAGGATCATGTGACCAGACCAGAGCAGATTGAAAATGAGTATACAGGTTAGGCTGTCTAGATAGGAGGGGAGGGAACAATTTTAAGATTTGTAAGACTTATGCCCCGTAGACACGCTCGGACTTTCCGACAACAAAACCATGGATTTTTGTTCGAAGGGTGTTGGCTCCAACTTGTCTTGCATACACACGGTCACACAAATGTTGGCCAACAATTACGAACGTAGTGACGTACAAGACATACCTGATATCTCCATTACGAACACTAGTTTTACAAGACCAAGCGCTTCTGGCTCGTACTTGATTCCGAGCATGCGTGAACTTTTATCCGATGGACTTGTGTACACAGGACTGGAAAGTCTGACAACAAACATTTGTTGGTTGAAAATTTGAGAACCTGCTAGCCAACATTTGTTGGCAGAAAGTCTGACAACAAATGTTCGATGGAGCATACACACGGTTGGACTTTTCGCCAACAAGCTCACATACAAGATTTGTTGTCGGAAAATCCGATTGTGTGTATGTGGCATTAAGCTTTTCTTCCACATAAAAGTAGTATTAAACATCACTTGGACCTACATGTAAGCTTATAATAAGGCTTACGTGTAGGTATAAGCAATATTTTCTTAACCTGCACTGTTTAGGAGATATTCACTGTTTAGGCAGCCGGTAACGTCACCGGCGAATGTACTCTGAAGGAACAGCATACTCATGTCTTCCCATCAGAGCTCTATCCCAAGGCCATAAGCCTTTGTACATGTGCAGGAGTGATGTCATTGCAGTTCGGCCATTCAAACGACCAGAGCCCATAAACCCGATAGGAAGACTGGGTGAAGGGCTTTGTTTTCAGATAAGTCTATCATAATGTAATAGTATGCCATTCTTACTAGAACATTATGCTCGTATGCCGCATACACACGAGTGGATTTTCCATCATAAAAATCTTGGATGGTTTTTCCAACGGAATTCCGCTCAAGCTTGGCTTGCATACACACAGTCACACAAAAGTTCGCTGAACTTTCGACTGTCAAAAACGCGGTGACGTACAACACTACGACGAGCCGAGAAAATTAAGTTCAATGCTTCCGAGCATGCGTAGAATTGTTTCCAAGCATGTGTAGGAATTTTGCGCGTCAGAATTGCTACAGACGATTGGAATTTACGATCAGAACTTTTTCTGACCGAAAAAATTGAGAACATGCTCTCAATCTTTTGCTGGCTGGAATTCTGCCAGCAAAAGTCCGATGGAGCATACACACGGTCGCATTTCCCGACCAAAAGCTCTCATCTGTCTTTTGCTGGCCGAATTTCCGATCGTGTGTACGCGGCTTTAATGTGGAATTCCAGTCAAAAATCGAAATCTACCCTTCTTTTATTTGATAAATAGCATAAGAATTTGTATTATGCACTTTTTGGATTGCTTAATTGCTGATTAGAAAAAACTGCCTAACCAAGCCATTCAGCAACCCTCCTCGATGTGACCGACAACATATGATCTGTGCAGCCGAATGTGGCTACTCACTGATACTTCCTAGTAGCATTGTCGGTTGCTATCAGCCAGTCCCGCCATGTTCAGTCCCATCCACCCAGCTACACCCCGTCTATGATCATGTCACAGCTTTCTCCCGAGAGAGCATGTAGAATCATGCTCATTAACGAGCAAGCTCTGACAGGGATGACACTCTGCTGTATGGCTCTGTACACGCCCACCAGCCACCTTTCATAACTAGGGTATTAAATATGGCTTGTCCTGAACACATATGACCGCAACCCCACCCCCTCCATTATAATAACCACACAAGAGGTTGTAGTTAATGGCCATAACAGCCTTTTTTTAACCAAACATAAATAACAAATGATAAATAACTGATAAATAACATAATACCAAGGTCCCAAGGTCCTATTAGGCATCAAAACAGAGAGAGCACCTGCGTATCACATACTGAAGCCTCCAGCCGCAAAACCACTGACTCGGAAACTCGCAGATACACATCCCAACAACTGGGAGCCGTACCTCAGACAGGTCCCTACACCATACCCTTTTGTGCCCATATTACCCTAAAAGGACCTTGTACCTCACTGGTCACCAAAACCCTGCGACCCACCACAACCAAATACTCAACACTGAAATACCAACAAAATTCAGGGTGGGAGGGTGGGAAGTTGTCCCCTCCTAGCAGGCCTCCAATTGACTAACTGACAAACCCCACAGCTCCACCCGTCCATGACCCAAACACAAACGAGGCCAGCTGGTGTTTTTTTATTGTTAGGGAGGGGCGGCAAACAACCATAGTGGCGTGGCGCTAACAAACCCCCCGGTTCATACGACACTTATCTGGATAGATACATCCAGATAGATGGGGGGTGTAATCCAGCGCAATGTGGTGTGGGCAGCGCCTCCAGGCTGGCAGGTGCAGGGTCCAGGCAGCGGCTCCAGGCTAGCGGGTGTGGAGTCCGGGCAGCGGCTCCAGGCAAGCTGGTGTGGTGTCCGGACAGCGGCTCCAGGCTAGCGGGTGTGGGGTCCAGTAGTGGCTCCAGGCTAGCCGGTGCGGGGTCCAGGCAGCGGCTCCATGCTAGCTGGTGTGGGGTCTGGGCAGCGGCTCCAGGCTAGCAGGTGCGGGGTCCAGTAGTGGCTCCAGGCTAGCAGGTGCGGGGTCCAGTAGTGGCTCCAGGCTAGCAGGTGCGTGGTCCGGGTAGTGGCTCCAGGCTAGCGGGTGTGGGGTCCAGGCAGCGGCTCCAGGCTAGCGGGTGTGGGGTCCGGGCAGCGGCTCCAGGCTAGCAGGTGCGGGGTCCAGTAGTGGCTCCAGGCTAGCAGGTGCGGGGTCCAGTAGTGGCTCCAGGCTAGCAGGTGCGGAGTTCGGGCAGCGGCTCCTGGCAAGCTGGTGTGGTGTCCGGGCAGCGGCTCCAGGCTAGCGGGTGTGGGGTCCAGTAGTGGCTCCAGGCTAGCCGGTGCGGGGTCCAGGCAGCGGCTACAGGCTGGTGGGCTTCCTCTCTGGCTCCAGCGGCTTTCTCCCTGGCTCCACCTCAGGCATCCAGTAGAATCGCCTGACGTTTTGACCAATCAGGAAACTGGTCTCACACCTGCTTCCTGATTGGCGGGGAGAAGATTTAGTGTAAAAATAGCAAAAATTTATTCGCTATCATCACACAACTGGGTAAGATCGGCACGCAGTACTTGGAGCCCCGAGCCCACCCTTTCTTGAAGTCTATTAGAGGCTCTGGCTCTAATCATGTGCTTCAAATCCCCCCATCCCTGCCGTAGTCATGAAAGGGGCCAGGTGCATGGGTAGGGAGGGCCAGGTGGTGTTGGGGGAGGCGGCGTCTGTGCGCCCACAATGCACAAACACATAGCTTTCCTTATTTGCTATTTTACTTTCAAACAGAAAAAACTCACCTAACCCCACCCAAGCCCCTTTAACACCTGTCATGCCTGGCCCTCCCTCTATTTCATTCTTAATTTTACTCCAGGCCTACCTTTTTACAAAGCACGGGTATTGCGATCACATGATGGGGAATACTTCAACCCAAAAAAGGTAGAAGAACAGCGATTTTTTAATTTTGGGGCATATAGATCACGTTGTATTGCAATAATAACTACATTGAACAATTTAAAGCACTAATGCCGTTTACACACGATCGGAATTTCCGACAGAAAAAGTCAGACGGAAGCTTTTCATCGTATATTCCGATTGTGTGTATGCTCCATCAGACTTTCTACGTCTGACGGACCTAGAAAGAGAACATGTTATAAATTTTTCCGACGGAACCAATTCCGGAAAACCGCTCGTCTGTATGCTGTTCCGACGTACCAAAAATGACGCATGCTCTGAAGCAAGTACGAGACGGAAGCTATTGGCTACTGGCTATTGCACTTCCTTTTTCTAGTCCCGTCGTACGCGTTGTACGTTACTGCGTTCTAGACGGTTGGACTTTGGTGTGATCGTGTGTAGGCAAGACCGCTTGAGCGGAATTCAGTTGGAGAAACCTTCAGAGTTTATTCCGACGGCAAAACCGCTCGTGTGTACGCAGCATAAGGGTTTACAACCACTTGCATTGAAACATTTTTTGCTTTGCTTTTTTATTATCATACAGGATTTATATAGAGCCAACGGTTTGCGCAGCACTTTACAACGTGAGGGCAAACAGTACTGTTACAATACAATTCAATACAGGAGGAATTTACAACTGTTTTAAATATTTTTTTTACAGGATGGGGGTAGCAAAGTATTCAAATAAAATGGATATTAGCTTTAAAATTGAATTTCTCCCTTCTGAAAAAACAAACAGCACTATCGAAAACTGCATCAGTAAAAAAACACTAATATATGTCCATGTGCCTATTTTTTTATACATATTTAGACATTCACACTGCAGCTCTTCTTCCTGTGCCCATGCTCCTGTGGTGCCATTTTTAAAAGCAAAGTCATCAGTGGCAGGTTTCCTCTTTGCCAGCCCACAGATGAGGTTACACCTCATTTCGAGTGCAGTGTCATAATGGCACATGCATAAGGTGAGACATAGAACATCATGTGCCTCATCATGCACCATCACTGCTGTGATGATATTACATTTATCTGTTGAAAAAAAGTTTGAAGCAGAATTCAATCCAAAAGCAAACATTTATTATATTGCATCTTACCAATTCTGCTTTTGTTTTCTTTTTTACCTTTTCTGTCTTTAACCACTTACAGACTGGAAATTTTTCCCCCTTAATGACCAGGCCATTTTTTGCGATACGACACTGTGACGCTTTAACTGACAATTGCGCGGTCGTGAAAATCTGTATCCAAACAAAAATGATGTCCTTTTTTCACCACAAATAGAGCTTTATTTTGGTGGTATTTCATTACCTCTGCAGTGTTTATTTTTATAAACAAAAGAAGAGAGTGACAATAATAAATACCCCCCCCCAAAAATAAAAATAAACAAATTTCTTCATCGGTTCTATTCTTCTACATATTTTTGGTTAAAAAAAGAAAAATCGCAATGGGTGTATATTCATCGGTTTGCGCAAAAGTTATAGCGTATACAAAATAGGGGATATAATTATGGCATTTTTATTATTGTTAATATTATTAGTAATGGCAGTGATCTGTGATTTTTAGTGGGACTGCGACATTGCGGCAGACAGATCGGACACTTTTGACACTTTTTTGGAACCATTGACATTTATACAACGATCAGAGCTAAAAATAGCCACTGATTACTGTATAAATGTCACTGACAGGGAAGGGGTTAACACTAGGGGGCGATCAAGGGGTTAAGTGTGTTCCCTGGGAGTGTTTCTAACTGTATGGGGGCTGGGCTGACGAGAGGAGGAGAAAGATTGCTGTTCCTAATCATTAGGAACAGCAGATTCTCTCAGAATGGGGATATGTCTGTTTACATTGACAGATCCCCGTACTGGGTCTCGTTCCAGTGGGTGGCCAGCGAACATTGCGGCCGCCGGCCACGCGCATCGGGTCCCCCGCTGTACAGGGGGCGCGCCTGCTATGGCTCCTTAAAGGAGCTGACATACACCTACGACGATTTGCGGGAACGTGCCGACTTGCCGCCATATATAAGTGGTTAATTTGCCCCTAATGATTTAGTCAGTAAGTCTGTTTTTCTTCGACAGAACAAGCTCTCCTGTGAATGTAGCATATAGAGGATTGAGACAAACCGTTTACCAATGCCAGGGAGCTTACGATTATCTCTCATTTATTCATGTAAAATGTTTAAGAACACTTGTCAGTCTTTATTACTGTCTGTGTCCCTGTTAAGGAGATTCACCCTCTCTATTTTGTTTACCATTATCATTGAAAGTAAAAGAAAACTTTGGATTGTCCCCAAAAAAGTAATAGAGGGAACATCTTCCCATAGGGTCACTGGTTCTGGTGACCTGGGGGGGGCCCCAAGACATTCTCTTAACTTGCAGGGATTTCCTCTCACTTCCTGTTTGGCTATGGGACAGGAAGTGAAGGAAAATCTCTGCAATGGGACACAGATGGCAAAAAAATAAATTAAAAAAAATCACCCTATACAAAATGAAAGAAAAAAGTTGTGCCTATAGTTCTACTTTAAGTATTCCGATTGGAAAAGAAAAATAACAGTTGATTGCTACATCACATGCCAACTGCACTCCTATGAATGTCCACATTCTCACGAAGTATAGTAAGCCAATTCAATTTCCACATCCGTATTTCTGTTTTTGGTGAAGTTTGGCTATTGTAATAAACATGGCATCTATTGAACCTTATTCTATCTGCTATTAATGATAGAAAGCTTCATGAAATGTTCATGTGTTCCTGTAATCCCCCAGACACCAGTAAGCTCTCTGCTGCCCCCTCCAGGACAAGCTGATTTATTTCCTCCTCTGTGATCTTCAGGTATAGACAGGTGAAGTTTGCTGGAGGCACTATTATTTAGCTAAATTAAAAGATTACTTCTCAGCAGAAGATCAATACAATCACATAACAAAAATGATTATGCAAATCACCGGGGTGCTCGTGAGCTTTCAGCCTGCAGCAATTATTGTAAAACTGGATTAAAAGGATATTTATAAATAGCAGCTTTTTTTTCCAGCCCACATCTTAAAACCTATAAATCAGTTCCTTGCTTCGGGGGCAGCAAATCTTTGATTGCACAGATTGTGAGCTAGCAGAGGTCACACAGGAACTGTAACATAAATAAGTATGCACAGCGCACGCACTTTAACTGCCAAAGCAGGGGAAACAGATAGATTGGGTATTTACGAGCATTACACTTCTGCCATTTGTACTGCAGATAAGAACATACATAGATGATTCTTATAATTTAAAACCTGGGTTCTCAATCGGTCAAGGTCATGTAGCTATGCTGTGGTAGGTTAGGTCTAGAGAGCTACACAAAGGGCGAGTGATGCTATGGAACATTTATGCAGAACATTGATCGTGCTCTATTTGTCTATAAGCAAGCCCAAACTGGCAATCTGGAAACTCTGGTATTTGCCAAAAGGGCTGCTCTGTTTGTTTGCTTGCTTTTTTCCTTTAGTCTTTGTTTGCATGTATTCACAAAACAACACAAGCATACTTCTGATACTGAATGCCAGGCTATAGTGTGTTCATGATCAGCACTCTATAAATGCTGGTCAATGGTCATGGACACACTATAGCCTGGCACTATCTTAATGACACTGTATATCTTTATTTCTTGCTGTCTTATGAGCAACACCCAAATCCTATATATGCTTGTGGGCAGGGCCACTCACCCTGCACGTGGGGGTACCGTTTTGTGTGGAGCGCGCTCATTGATGCCTGCGACCAGACAGGGGCTGTGGTCATATGAGAATCTAACATTAAGGCAGCTCCCTAACTTATGAAAAGAAATCAAACCGTGGTCCGGGATGGACTGCAGCCTGAAAGGTAGCGCTCAAATAAATAAAATCTATACTAAATATAACAATGACAATCAAACTCAACAAATAATAATCCCACGTGATGAGTGAATAGATCACAGTGACCCTGATGAGAGAAATATTTCACAATAAAAATATCAAATAGTGACTTCAAAGATTAATTTGCAAAAAATATGTAAACATAAATGTGCCACAGTGTTCATGAGTGTTCATAAAAATTGAAAAATGAAAAATAAAGTGAAAAAAATGAAAAAAAGAGATGAACGGTGCTCCTTTGACAAAGCAATGTGTCTTCACAAAATAATTTTCAATCTTCACAAAATAATTTTCAATCAATCTTCCACCACACCGTTGTGCTCAAATGTGTCCACTCCCATAGGAAACTCACTCACCAGATGTTGTTACCCACACTCTCGTGTAAGGCAAACAAGCGTATACAATCTCCAACAATCGATCAGTGATCCTCCAGTATTTTCCACTTTGTGCAATCAAAATACTCCACCTGTCCCAATAAAACAGCCACACTGCCAGCATTCGAGTGCTAAAGGATATACGGATCAAACGCTTAAATGGAAGCTCTTCTTATACACCAATCCAGTTCCAATGATGTCATGAAATATTTCACAGATTTGCAGCTCCTTTCATACCAGAGAAATCTTCAATCAACAAAACAATATAGAGTTAGGAGCATATCACAAACGACCGCCGGCTCTCCAGACAGTAGAGCTGCACCATTAATCTCTAAGAAACGTTATCGCAATTTTTTCCCCCTTGCGACCTTGACAAAGCATTTTCCCGATTCTTTCTATGCAGAAAATTCTCTGCTGAAGCTGACATCCAGAAAGTTCACCATCCAGCAATGGACATTTCCACACAGCGTCCTGTTGTTTCTCTCTCTCCTACTCAAACAGCTCCTCCCTAACTTAGTCACTGTGTGCAGTAATAAAACAACAGAGTTCCTCTGAAAAGCATGGTCCTGTGTCATTACACACTGTGGCTTGATGTGTGATGATATAGGAGGGACACTGCTGAGCCTGTGCCCTCTCCATCAGTCCATTGTACCTCTGCCACCTCACTCCCAGTGACAGAATGGGGTTGCACTGTGCACCTAACTTGGACTTTATGCGTGTGCATCTTAACTCCTTCCTTCCTGTACCATGTGGCCAGGCTATGGGTCTCTGTAATGCCAAGTCAGTCCCAGTTGCTACAGGAGACAACCACTGAGGAGGGAGCCAGAGCACCAACCCCCTCGCTACCCAAAACCTACTCTACTCTTCATGACCAGCTGCAATGTACTTTGTGCTAGTTCTTGGTTACCCAAAGCACCTGCCTTAATCTTCCTGTATGTCTTGAAGAGAAGACCTTCTGTAGTGGCTTTGCTTTGTACCCCATATGTGCTTTACTGGATCTAGTTTACTTTCATACCCCAGAACCATCATGCACCCCTTTCAATTATTTCAGACCAGGCTTAGAACAGTTGATGCAAACTTACTTAGAGGTTTTGTCAATTCAGTTCAAAGTGAACAATAGCATTGAATTGTCCATAAACATCTCTACTTGGCTGCCCAGGCATACCTGGTAGTAGCCCATGTCAGGTGTTCTCTAAGTCTTGGAAGATCTCTTGACTCTTGGCGCCTCCAAAGGACTGCAAGCTGAAGCAGTCCTCCTCCACCGCAATAAAATCATGCCAATTTTATCTTCTGTAAGCCACTGACTCCCCCGAACACAGCCTTCCTCCTTATTTTTATCACAGGGGGGTAGCTGAATCCAAAAAAGCCTGAGAACAGCAGCACACACATTAACTCTGTCTAGCTAAAGTTCCTGTAGGCAACCTGCCTACATGCTGTTTTACTGCACGGATGCCAATTTATGTAATCTGTAATAGAGAGAAGTATTTTTCACTGCAACTAGTCAGATTGGTTGATCTTCCTTGGCAGGGCTAAACTAAAGACAGCTAACAGCCCAGAAATAACAGATCACCAGAACATATGCTGACAGTTGTATGTACTTTATTGCATCAGATCAGTATCATATTCCTAAAGTTCATATCTGGCTAGATCAAACTCATCAGGGATAAAAGACACCAAGCATCATTCAACCCCCCTCCTTTGAGCCCAGGGCATCATGGACGAATTCTAGAGGTCGTGTTATCACACCAGCCTGGGCATACAGAAGAATGCTGATCAGCATTCACTCCACTGTATAAGCCCACTTTCTAAGCTGTTTGATCGTTTGCCATATAAAGTCCTTTATAGGATAACACCATCTAAATACTGCCCACTATTGAAGCAAAATATTTTTTTTATAGCTACAAAAATCCAATAGAACCAAACCATCAAATCCCACATAACTTCCTAAGAAGTGATAAACTGAACCACAGTTCTAACTCACCCTCCTGTTTCCATACTCTGACTGGCACATGCTTCCAAGGTTAGACCTACAACATAATTGTTCACCAAACTTATCAACTTTCCCAGCCAATGTTCTATGGATGATTCAGGACCCGGTCCAATTAATGTTGTGGCACTAGTGCCAGCTCCCCAAAATGGTCCAGCTGAACCTGAGACAAAGCCTTAGCATTTCTGTACTTCTCTTATCAACTTCTGCCACATACACAGCCCAAAGTTGAATGACAAATGGTAACTAATGCATAAAAAAAAAGTCAAACAACAGCAGGGGAATAAACATGAAGCCAAAACCACTAGCATATTATTTGAAGAAATTGAAGCAGTTTTGTTCTCTATAAAAGACCCCCAACCTACCACAGCTATCAGTGAAAAAGTATAAGTAAAACAAGATCTAAGTACGACCTAATTTTTCTATCCATTATTTTTTAGGACTCACAAACTAAAACACATTGGGGGTTATTTCCGAAAGGCAAATCCACTTTGCACTGAAAGTGGCTCTAAATCTAATGTCGTGTACACACGAGCGGAATTTCCGACAGAAAAAGTCAGGCGGAAGCTTTTCAGTGTATATTCCGATTGTGTGTATGCCTCATCTGACTTTTTTTTTTTACGAAAATTCTGACGGACCTAGAAATAGAACATGTTCTAAATATTTTCAACGGAACCAATTCCTATCGGGAAAACCGCTTGTCTGTATGCTGTTCCGACGGACCAAAAACGTTGCATGCTCTGAAGCAAGTACGAGACGGAAGCTATTGGCTACTGGCTATTGAACTTCCTTTTTCTAGTCGCCTCGTACGTGTTGTACTTCACTGCGTTCTTGACAATCAGACTTTGGTGTGATCGTGTGTACGCAAGACAGTTTCAGCGGAATTCCGTCGGAAAAACCTTCAGGGTTTTTTTCCGACCGGAAAACCGGGCATGTGTACGCGGCATTAGGGGTAGATCTGAAATGAGTGGAAGATCTGCTGATTTTATCATCAAATCATGTGCAAGCTAAAATGCTGTTTTTTATTTTCCTTGCATGTCCCCCTCGGATCTACAGCGACTTTACTTCCAAGTGCACTTTCAGTGCAAAATGGATTTTCCTTTAGTAAATAACCCCCATTGCTTTACCATTGGCAAACACACCTTGGGCAATCCTTTGTCTTTTATTCATGAATCAACCTTACTGGGTTTCATGGAAATGTTACATGTTGTACAGATCTGCTCACAGAATGATAGATGAAATAATAATTGTGCCTCTCTTACAATACATTATTACACCAGTGCAACTGCCTTGGTGAGTGAAAAATATGGCAGCGATAGTTCAGAAGTGAATGTTCTAAAATGTGATTGTTACAAAATAAATGAATCCATTTATATTATAGAGCTCTATATGTAGAGTGTCTTGTTTTCACTGCCTAAAATCAAGCTTTAATTGGTTTTGAACAAATGAGCTATTTCCTGGTAAATGGGTGGTAATAGAAAACAGTCAATAACCAGCTAATAATTAACAATTTAACTAAACAGAAGATAAGGCGTGATTGGCATAGATGTTAAACATTATTCTGAGAAATTACCTTTTTGGAAGAAGCAGACGTGCATCAGACAAATTTCGGAGAGAAAGGAAAGCTGGGCATATGTCGGGCAGTCAGCTTCGGGAATCAGTGTGTGGGCATAATGCAGGCGGCCCTGCCTTATGAAAGCATACCTCCTGACTTTCTAAAATGATAAAGAGGGAGACTTTTTAGCACACATGGGGTTGATTTACTAAAACTAGCACACATCTAAAACAGCTGTGCATGGTAGTCAATCAGCTTCTAACTTCAGCTTGTTCAATTAAGCTTTGCCAATAAAACATGGAAGCTGATTGGTTTCTATGCAGAGCTGCACCAAAGTTTGCATGCTCCAGTTTTAGTAAATCTCCCCCATAATGTAGGCAAAGGAAATGTCCCTACCATGGCCACGGTTACACAGACCACAAAGATCTATTATGCAGAAAACCACATAAGTGCTTTTTTGCCATCTATTTTCCTTTTATATTTGTATTTTTTATGTATTGTTTTGTATTTTCAAAATAACAAATGCAGCAACATAGAGGTTGGATAAAACATTTAGGCCCCTTTCACACTGGGGCGGTGCGGGGCGGCGACGGTAAAGCAGCGCTATATTTAGCGCTGCTTTACCATCGTTTTACCCGCGGTATGCGGCCGCTAGCGGGGTGGTTTTTAACCCCCGCTAGCGGCCGCAAAAGGGTTAAAAACCTGCGCAAAGCGCCACTGCAGCGGCGGTTTGCGGGCGGTATCCCCGCGGTTTCCCATTGATTTCAATAGGAAGGAGCAGTATAGGAGCGGTAAATACACCGCTCCTTCACCGCTCCAAAGATGCAGCTAGCAGGACTTTTGTTGCGGTCCTGCTAGCGCACCGCTCCAGTGTGAAAGCCCGCCGGCTTTCACACTGGAGTGAATGGGGCCGTTTTTTTCAGGCGGTATACAGGCGCTATTTTTAGCGCTGTACCGCCTGAAAACCGCCCCAGTGTGAAAGGGGCCTTAGTGCAACATAACACATATTTAAATAGTACATTTTGTATAGAGATGTACACATGAGACCAAAAAGAGACCAAAAAGAGGGACAAATGAGGCTACACGAAGGAGTAAAGGATTTAGTTTCAAAAGAGGGACAGTCCCTCCGAATGGGGACAGTTGGAAGCTATGCGAAATTGAGGCTTATGTTTGGCCCACAAGTTGTGTAAGGCTTGGCTGATAAGGCATGCAATGTCTTGTAGTCTTTCTTTACTTATATTCCTAAATTTTTTGTCACAGTTACTTTGTAACATCATAACGATCTTATCTTATATTTAGTTTAATTTATAAGACTGAAGGCAATTAGCTTGCTTGATCCAGATTTAGGTAACTTTGCACTAGACCGTCACATCATAATTTTTCTACCTTTTTGTCCATAGCTAGATTAGGGGGACAGATGATTGTGCAACTCATAAGTTTGCATAGTTTTACATTGTGATCTATGGTTATTGTTTGTAGAGGCCCTATTGGGTAGTATTGTACTGAAATTATAAGAACATACAAGATAAACACTACCATAGTAATTCTTTTACTATAATATTACTGTTTTGTATACTTGGGTGGAAGTTGACCTTTATTAGAGAGGTACAGAATATGAATATGGGGTGTTTTATTGCGTACCCTGTTTTTTTAACAATGCAAATTCTCATTGTGTTTGATGTACAATAAAATATTGAACACACTGTGAGAGACAGCTTCTGGATATTTGATTTGATGAAGATTTTAATTCTGTTGGGTTCATTGAGACGGCAATTCAGATTTAATGTTGGGTGTATTTAGATTTATAACATGCAGATGCCCTCTTTTACAGATAAACTGGCAAGTGAAGATATAATTGATGTCATACCAGGCTGTTAATAGCATTAGGTCAGCAAAATTGCATCTCTTCAATTGCTCTCTAAGAAGACACAAGACAAAGTTCTCACCCTGTTTCCAGGGCACAAGGTGAAAACAGAGCACTGAAAGTAAAATGGCACATTACAGTGATACTAATATGTGGAGGGATCATTGGTCTCTGGCCACTGGGTTTCAGCCATTTTCCAAAATAGGTAGAAGTGATATTAAGTCATTGTCCACCTGCCACACATCAAAATGTGATGACACTTGAATTGATCCTTATTCTTGCAGGGCAAATAAAAAGGTTCACATTGATGCCAGTTGCAGTAGCTGTAAAACCTTGGTTTGAGAGTAACTTGGTTTGAGAGTGTTTTGCAAGACAAGTAACATTTTTTAATAAATTTTGACTTGATATACAAGCGATGTCTTGATATACAAGTAGCATCATGTCACAACTGAGTATAAAAACAGAGGCGCCTCTAAGTGTAGCAATATGGTTACATTTAATGAAGGTAAAACATTTAGCAACATATTGCTACACTTAGAGGCGCCTCTCTTCTCTTTTATACTCTGTAGCTCCTGCTGGATTTTACTTCTAATCCCCTTGTGGAGGCTTCCATTTGTGGATGGACATTTTATGGTTACACCACCTGGTCACATTGCTATAATCTTTTTATATGGACTATAAACTAAAGGACCTATGAATAAATGATGACTCCTGATGAAGCAACAATAATAAGCTGCAAAACACGCTGAGACCATCTTGTGTCATAGTGCACCTAGAATTTGAAAGTTTCCATCCATGTATCTACGTCAATTCGTATTGGTCCTTATAATGCTGACTAGACAGTCACAATGTGGTGGGGCAGTAAGGAGTGGTGAAAGCTCTTACAATATCATTGTATAAGACTCTGTGTTTTATTTTTCATTTTTTTAATAATTATGTAGACTATTTTCACATGAATTCAAATAAAATATCACGAATAATATTTTTTAATCACTTGCCGACCAGCCACCATGATTATACCATGGCAAGTCGGCTCGTTCCTGCGAATCGCCGTAGCTGTACATCGGTCTTTTTAACAGCTATAGCAGGAGCGCGCATGCCCACTGCATGGCAGGGGAGCTAATGCTTGTGGCCGGCGGCCGCAATGTCCCCCGGCCACTCGTGATCACTCCACAGAGAGCCAGAATGGGGATCTGTCAATGTAAACAGACAGATCCCCATTCTGGCAGGGGAGTAGAGAGAGATCTGCTGTTCATAGTAATCAGGAACAGCGATCTCTACTCCTCCAGTCAGTCCCCCCCCCACAATTAGAAATACCTCCCAGAGAACACATTTAACCCCTTGATCACCCCTTCCCTGCCAGTGTAACTTATTCAGTAATCAGTGCATTTTTATAGCACTGATCACTTTATAAATGTCACTGGTCTCAAAAAAGTGTCAAAAGTGTCCAATCTGTCCGCCGCAATGTCGCAGTCCCGCTAAAAATGGCTGATCACCACCATTATTAGTAAAAAAAAATAATAATAATGCTATAAATCTATCCCTTATTTTGTAGATGCTATAACTTTTGCATAAACCAATCAATATATGATTATTGCAATTTTGTTTACCAAAAATATGTAGAAGAATACATATTGGCCTAAACTGATGAAGACATTTCTTTTTTTAATATATATATTTATTATAGCAAAAAGTAAAAAAATATTGTTTTTTTTTTTTCAACATTGTCATTCTTTTTTTGTTTATAGCACAACAAATAAAAACCACAGCGGTGATCAAATACCACCAAAAGAAATCTCTATTTGTGGGAAAAAAGGGATGTCAATTTTGTTTGGTTACAGTCTTGCACGTCTTGCAACAATTCAACGCATGCTCGGAAGCATTGAACTTAATTTTCTCGGCTCGTAGTGTTGTACGTCACCGCGTTCTTGACAGTCGAAAATTCAGAGCCCTTTTGTGTGACTGTGTGTATGCAAGACAAGCTTGAGCGGAATTCCGTCGGAAAAACCATCCAAGTTTCCGACGGAAATTTCGCTCGTGTGCGCGGGGCATAACAATAAATTACCTCTAATGTTGTGTGTCCTGCATGCATGCTGAGATTGTAAATGTAATGCCCCATACACACGATCAGAAATTCCGCCAGCAAAAGTCCGATGTGAGCCTTTGGTCGGAAATTCCGACCGTGTGTATGCTCCATCGGACTTTTGCTGGCAGAATTTCTGCCAGCAAAAGATAGAGAGCAGGTTCTCTATTTTTCCGTCGGAAAAACCATTCAAGATTTTTCCGACGGAAATTCCGATCGTGTGTACGGGGCATTAGAATATTAGTTTTGTGTTTTTACATTTTAGTTTGGGGTGCCTCGAGACTGTACAACATTTTAATGGGTGCCTTGACTGAAAAAAGGTTGAGAAACCGGGGTCTATGTGCTTTTGGATGTGACACCTTCCATCACCAGGTATAATTACATGCTGTTTCTATGAACTATCTATTGTTTGATGCTGTAAATATTCCTTTAAAAAAAATCAGTGAAAGCCATCACTCTCTTTCCTATAGAACATGATGTGTGTCTCAGCGGGATCTCAGAATTCATTTTAATTATAATTATATGTAGCATCCTGGTGGCTATACCAGATGTAATGTGCAGCTTGTGGTTTGAGAGTCCATGTAATTATTATCGTACAACATTCTTCGAAGGAACAGGTCTCTTGAGAGGCTGTGTACAAATATAACAGGTACCACAAACAACACTTGTGTTCACCAACAATTTTCCTGAATCTATAAGGACAATGTACACTTGTTATTGCTTTGCAGTAAAAGAATCAATCATGTGCGGAAAACACTCTCATAAAGTGAGTATTAAAAAATTCTCTGAATGCATGTCTGAGATAACATCAATAGTTTTTTAAAAGGCCTGATTATACTACTTGACATCTAGTTAGAAGTAGTAAACGGTGCTTTAGGATGCTTAGTCGCAGTGGGACTCTTGCATAAAGTTTCAAGTACATGGTACATGTGAGCAATTCACATATGAACTGTCTAGCCTGCAGTACAATAATGACATCTGCAGTTTGGCTGATTAGGCGTATATATATATATATAAAACAAATATGCAAAGATAAAAAAATGAATTAATTGCGCTAATAAATATCTAAAATGAATAAGTGCAATAATAAGGCATTCAGTGGGCTATAAACATTGCACACACAAAGTAAGCTACATCAAAGTCCATACAATAATCCTTAAAATAGTGTCTGGTGCCACGTCCCATCAGAAGTATGAAACAGCAAAAGTTCCTGTCCTGGATACCGTCACCAATCCACCCCATGAGCACCCCATTGGTGATGCACTCAC
The DNA here is from genome assembly GCA_028564925.1 of Lithobates sylvaticus. NCBI lineage: Eukaryota > Metazoa > Chordata > Amphibia > Anura > Ranidae > Lithobates > Lithobates sylvaticus. The sequence continues at coordinate 121,972,811 of CM053029.1, read as the reverse complement.
CGCAATAATGAAAAAGATGAGCCTGATATTTCCCAAAGGATATTGGACACTCTCCCAAGGTTTACCAAAAGTTAATCCTGGACCAGCTCAGCTCATCAGGTGTAACATAAAAGACACAAGGGAATGCTCTGCATAGCGTAATACTGTAATTTATTTGGAGACTCAAACCCCGCATACATAATGTACTTACAAGATAAATGAATAAAAACAGCGTGTAAGAATTTAGCCTGTACAACACTACGTAGCGTCATCTCACCACTTCCTGGAATTCCTAGAATCGCTGACCGTGGTGAGACCCAGGATGACGCACGTTGCGATTGACAAGAGAGCCACGTGGTCACGCCCTAATGCGTTTCGTCATCACATCTTCATCTATATGCACCTAACCTCCCAGATAGCAAGCAATTTAACTGCAAGATTAATAATGACTTGCTAAGCTATTACTAGACTTGCCAGGCTTCACACGTTTGTTGCACAATTGCAGTAAGTCCACATTGCATGACTCCAGATCAACTTTCTTTGCAAACATTCTGCAAGTCTGCTGCAAGTTCTGGTTCAGTTATGTTGTGCAATAGTCATCCCACCATTGGCTGTGACTGAATTTGTAGACTTGCAGAGCTCTTGCTGTAAACTCACCACTTCAACTTTTGCTCTTGCTAGAGACTTGCCATGCAAATTTGCTACAAATTGGAAAAGCGTCAACTAGAACTTGTGCTTCAAGTGCTCTTCAAGTGTACAAATTGCCAGTGAAAATGTGCAACAAGTGGACAAGATCCTTGCTGTCTGGGCTAGAGATAGACACGGTTATCACAAGTAAAAGCCATGCTGCTATTGTGCAATCATATTGTGTGCTTTAATTCTTCTTCTTGGGAAAGATTCCATTAGGTTTACGACTGCAGATTTTAAACTCACTGTCCTGTAGTTGCCACCTTTTTCCTTAGTACCCTTCTTGTGGATAAGAATAATATGTAAAATGAAAAAACATATTAGCTGTCCACCAGCCATTTAGATCTTCTCCTATTTGCAAAGATTGGTTAAAAAGATCAGTTAATGATTCTGCAAAAATATCTCCAAGTTATCTAGGATGAATAACATTAGAAATCATGGCTTTGTTAAAGTGGACCTTCCCTCCCATTTCCCTAAAATTCTGAGATGCGTGTTGATGTGAAATATATAATATTTTTTTTAAATATGGCTGGTGCTTTGTGCGGGCAGCATTCAGTATGTTACTCTATGGAGACACAGTGGCTGTATGAACACAGCCACAGTTCCTAATTTGACACTGTCAGGCATATTGGTGCAGCTCCTCCAATGTAAGGTGAAGTCCGCAACCAGGTGAGTATTGATAAAATCAATCTTTATTCAATCCAAAGGAGTTCATGCGTTCCAAAACAGAGCACTAAAGATTGATTTTAGCAATACTCATCTTGTTGCTGACTTCACTTTACATTGGAGGACCTTTGTGTGCAGATTGGAGACGGCTTGTCAGGCATGGTGAGTGAAGAGAGCTCTAGCCCGTCCTATACCTGCAATCGGGTTGTAGTGCCAATACGTTACATGATGTCGGTGCAGGTCTACGACCTGAAAAACAGACAGTGTGCATTCGAGGCCAGTCATTTGCACCTACACATGTCAAATTAGGACCTGTGGCTGTGTTCACATAGCTGCTGTGTCTCCATAGAGTAACAGGCAGCTCCAGCCATACAAACAATCCGTTCACTCACACTGTATGGGCCAGAGAATCTTTTGAATTTGTTATTTTTTTTACTATTTTTTTCACAACCCTGTGGGGAGGGGGGTGGCTTAGGTAAAATATCAGGGGTTGTCTGATGTCTCACTTTTAAAAAATGAATCCCAATCCTTTCTTTGCAGCTTCAGCTGCATCTCAGATGAAAGAACAGGGAGGCACTCTGTGCAGAGGCTTCCTGTCCATTCACAAACTGAAGCATAGTAAACACAGAGTACTATGCTTCAGATATGAATGAACACAGTGAGCGTTTGGCACTAGTCATTCTCACTATATCCATTCAGCAGTGGCAGCCAGAGCTCAGTTTTTTGGGGGTGGTGGCAAACAAACTACTCGCCACCCCCCAGTGTGTAGGTCAGTTGGTCGCAATGCCACCCCCCCCCCCCCCCCCGTCGATTGTCAGCCCATCTGCCCTGCACTTATCCAATCTAGGTCGCAGACAGCGCTTTCTCCTTGGCGGCTTCATCCTGTGTCTCCTCCTCCTTGACTTCACTGCGGCTTCCCCTGCATCTCCTTTTTTTTGGCGGCCAATATGATCGCTTTTGCTCTTGGCCATTCGGATCTTGGCCGGGAGGAGAATCAGGAAGACCATAGCGAATATTAATTTGCTATTGTCACAGAACTGGGTGGCTAAGGGTGCAGTGCTCTGCACCCCGAGCCCACCCTTTTTTGAAGCCAATTAGAGCCTTGAATCATGTGCTTCCAAAAAAAAAAACCCATTGGAATCCATGCATCTGGTGCCCTACATGTAGAGTAGAGGCCTGGTCACATGGAATAGGGGGGCAGTGCCCCTGCGCCCCTTATGGACCGCCACTGTCATTCAGAAAAGGCAGGGGCCAATAAATATGCACTTTTGGTTTCTTTTTGGATAATTACATTTTTTTTATTTTTTTTTATGACCCAAAAGCAGATTTTTTGTAAGAATATATCCAGGACTGTAATGCCCCGTACACACGATCGGATTTTCGGCCAGCAAAAGTCTGATGTGAGCTTTTGGTTGGAAATAATTGCTCCATCGGACTTTTGCTGGTGGAATTCCCGCTCCGCAAAAGATTGAGAGCAAGTTCTAAATTTTTCGGTCGGAATTAGTCGATAGTAGATTCGACGCATGCTCTGAAGCATTGAACTTCATTTTCTCAGCTTGTCGTAGTGTTGTACGTCACCGCGTTCTTGCCGGTCAAAAGTTCAGAGAACTTTTGTGTGACCGTGTGTATGCAAGCCAAGCTTGAGCGGAATTCCGTCAGAAAAACCATCCAAGTTTTTTCCGACGGAAAATCCGATCGTGTGTACGTGACATTTAGAGTCATTGAACCATTCATTAACCCTACCAGTAACTACCACAACTATAGGACAAAAATGGTGATTTGTTCTGTTTCTGCAGGAGTCAATTACAGATGTGCAGGGCTCTGCCGCCATTGTTTCTTGATAAAAGATCTACATGTCAAATCTGCCGCAGTAACCATAGTGTGTAAACAAAAAATAGGTGCAGGGGTAGGGGGGTCTAAGAAAAGGGAAAGCAATTGCAATGAACCACTGAGAACTCCTTCTAGCAGCTAATCCACAGATCTCTATTTTTAATTATTAATAAAAGTATAATAAAATATATAAATAATAATGTAATAAAAATAATGGCATAACAATTACTCATATAGTATAATACTATACCTCAATACAATACCATAATACTTCAAAACATATGCTCCTTCCAACTAAATGCCCCTCAGCTAGGTCACCCATAAACACAGGTCTACCGTGCCCCTAATAAAATCCAGCTCGGTGTTTACACCATCTATAAAGGGTTTGTAGATCAGTAATCTTTTGTTGTCCTCCCTATTTCTGCAGTCTCACCGTTTCCAGCTGTATTTTCATTGTCTGTAACTGCATTGTATTTTTTTTGTTCTGCTATTATCTTGCTGCCGCTATATAAAATTATTCATGCCTATATAATCGGGGAGGAACGAGAGCTTTAAAAATTACCTCTAAAATGTTTACAACCCCTGGATAATTATGTGATCATTTCTGCTCATCATTTATTTCCAGAGGAAAATTGTATGAAAGTAATGGCCTAGATTTATCAGGTGGAAAGGAAAACAATAGATCTTTTCATAAGAAATCAAAAAGTTTAAGAAGCCCATCTGCACAATAAACCCTTTTCTGGAATAATGGTGCTTTTAAAAATATTCTTTGTGAATATTGCAAACTTCTGTTTTCAGAAATGGCATCTGACCTTTTCTCTACGCATTTTCACAAGAACCACTTTTACGCACCGTGTCGTGCCTTCAAAAGACACCTGCCAATTTGAATCAGTGCATTTTGAGCAATATGAATGAAAGCCTTGGTGCAACAGTTTATAACGTATATTCCAATTCAATTTTACTTTACACCACATACGTCTTTTTTTCTTTTACGTTAGACAATATTCTTATCTCTAATGTTTTCTATTGTGTGTGCACGTTTTGGAAAGAGATAGTGGAGACGGAATTAAGTCTAAGCAGAAGTCTCAGAGAAATTAGTAGGATTCTAATTCTGTCCACCTTGAAAAAATGTTAGTTGCTGGGCTGTCATTCTGACCCCCTGACTTTATTAACCACCTCAATATCAGGCACTTACATCCCCTTCCTGCCCAGGCCAATTTTCAGCTTTCAGCGCTGTCGCTGTTTAAATGACAATTGCGCGGTCATGCTGCACTGTACCCAAACAAAATGTTATAATTTTGTTCCCACAAATAGAACTTTCTTTTGGTGGTTTTTAATTTTTGCTCAACAAATAAAAAAAGAACAAAAATGTTGTAAAAAAATGTTTTTCTTTGTTTCTGTTATAAAATTTTGTAAAAAAATAAAATTTCTCCTTCACTGATGAGCACTGATAAGCTGCACTGACAGGCACCGATTAGGCGGCACCAATTAGGCGGCACCAATGATATGGCGCTGATGGGCACTGATGAATGATAGGCAGCACTGATGGGCACTAATAGGCAGCACTGGTGGGTGGCACTGATATGCAGCACTTATGGGCACTCATAGGTGGCACTTTTGGGTACTGATGGGCACTGATAGGCGACACTGATGGGTACTTATGGGTGGCACTAATAGGCGGCACTGATAGGCGGCACTGCTGGGACCTGATGGGCACTGATGGGCACTGATGGGTGGCACTGATAGATTGCACTGATAGGCACCACTGATGGCGCTGGCAGGCAAAAATAATGGACACTGATTGACAACTGCCTGGGCACTTATTGGCATATCCCTGGTGGTCTAGGGTGGCATACTTCTTAGGGTTCCTTTGTGGGCATCCCTGGTGGTCCTGGTGGCATCCCTGGTGGTCCTAGGTGGGCATCCGCGGGGGGCCTGCGCTGATAAACAATCAGTGCAGACCCCCCTGTCAGGAGAGCAGCCGATCGGCTCTCCTCTACTCGCGCCTGTCAGACGCAAGTGAGGAAAAGCCGATAAACGGCTCTTCCTGATTAAGTTGTGATCAGCCGTGATTGGACACGGCTGATCATGTGGTAAAGAGCCTCTGTCAGATCCACCGATCACCGTGATGCGCACCCCCACGGGGGCGCAATCGCAGCTTATCCTGCTGGACGTCATATGATGCCCAGTCAGGATAACTGAACTACTGCCCGGCCGTCATTCTGCTATAGGCCGGGCGGGAAGTGGTTAAAGTAGAACTATAGGCAAAAAAAAAATTTTTTTGGATGGGATAGGATTAAGGGAGGGTTATAACCCCTGTCAGATTCTTTTTATTTATTTTTTGCCATCTGTGTCCCATTGCGGAGATTTCCCTTCACTTCCTGTCTAATAGCCAAACAGGAAGTTATAGCTAGACATTATGCACTGTCGAAAAATGTGTTTGTTTTATTCGTTTTTTATTTTTTTCGTTTTTCGGGTCATTCATTATGATCGCAATTTGTTATGATCGCAATTCGTAAATTCTAAAATCCAAAAATAAGAAAGAAAATTTTAAAGAATAACTAACTAACTAACTAATAATAACTAACTATTAAATTATAGGTATTGGAATTTCCTTTTAAATTTGTCTGTTAGTGAACGTAGCGAATACGAATTTATCCGAAGTTACGAATTATCCAAAATAACGAATGCTGCATATAAACAAATTGAACGGAACAAATTAATAACGAATAATAATAAAACGTTTTTATTATTGTTATTGTTGTTTATTATTATTAATGCGTTATGTTCCATTTGTTTAGAAACAGCATTCGTTATTTCGGATAATTCGTAACTCTGGAAAAATTTGTATTCGTCACTAACAGCCAAATTTGAAAGAAAATGTCAATACCTATAATTTAATAGTTAGTAATAGTTAAGTTATTGTTAGTTATTATTTCAGATTTTCAAATGGATTTTCGAATTTAGAATTTCCAAATTACTGAATTTATATTCAATCTTATTTTATTGTACATTAATTATACAAACTGAGACATTTTTAACCGTTACATAATCGCTCAAAAGTTGAGTTGATTAAATAGTCAAATTACTGAATTTAAGGATTTTCTAATCTGCACTAAACATGACACTACGGGTAATAAACCAACACACACATCAACAACAAAAAAAAAAAAAAGAAAGAGGAAGGGGGGGGGGGGGGGAAATTACTGAATTTAAGGATTTTCTAATCTTCGAATTTTAAAATATTAAAATTTACGAATATTCGGAAAAATTTGTTGAACGTGTTTTCGTTAATTCGGATATTTCCCGAACTAACGAATTTGTCGAAATTTGTTAAAAAACGAATTTGGAATAAGACAAATTGCGCATGTCTAGTTAGAGGAAACCTTTGTAAATCAAGGGAATTCCTTGGGGACCCCCGGGTCACCAGAACTAGTGTTCCCCTCTATTACTTTTCTGGGGACAACCCAAAATTTGGAATTTACTTTTACTTTCAATGATAATGGTAAACAGGACAAATAGAGAGGGTGAACCTCCTTAACAGGAGCACAGACAACAATAAAAACTGACAGGGGTTCTAATCTATCTCCACTCTATCCTAAACTAAAAGAAAAAAAGTTTTGCCTTTAGTCATACTGACTAGTCATAGCTGTGAAGCTATAATGTTTTAAGCTGGCCATTAACAAATCGATTTTATTTTTGTTCAGCCTCCAGGCAAAATAAAATAAAGTCTAACAGAGTCATCCATCCATGCTAGACAACACAGATGGATGAATCTCCCGCTGAGGATATTATATTCTGACAGCCGATGACAACGGCTGTCAGAGTTCAGTGGGCTCTGCCAAGCAGTTCAATCTATCTGCACAGCTCCTCCAAATTTTCAGACTGAAGGATGTCAGGTTGTAGGGTGCCGACAGGACCACCCACTGTTCGAATTTCGCCAGCTTACTCAGTGTATGGCCAGCTTAAGTTAGTTTAATAATAACAAATAAATATACTGCGCTAAATGCTATATGCAATACACTGCTACATACAGAAAAATGATTGTAAAATACTGAAAACAATCAATAAATAAATAAATAGAACCGTCCCCAGTGTAAAGTGTTGGTACTTGTGGAACAATGATGAAAAACTCATATACAGTGCTGTGACTTGATAAGTAGTTCAGTGCTCCTTATGTTCTTAAAATAGGGTGCCCCCCCTAGTAGATGTGCACTCAACCTTGAGATTGGACCAACTATTGCTAGTTAGGTCAAATGCATGTGTGGGGAGACCCCTGTAGATATCCTCTGTACCGTTGGTTAACTATGTTGAATGTTCCTCATATAGATGGCTAGAATAGAGAAAACCTAATTGCGCAGTACCGTTTAAAAATAACTTTTATTCCAAAGAATTAAAAAATATTCAACTCATCTGTGAAATCTGCCTGATCAGTTCGTGCAGTGAAGGGCTCGATTTCCAGGTATGGGCGGAAGTTGTCACAATCACGTGACTCAGCATCTATGCATTTCGGATCAGATTGGCTGTCTTCAGGAAGTTAGTTAAATGCTGCTTTATGGACCAAAGAACAACTGTCTCATGAAAGGTGCCTTTTTTAGTTGTTTTGGATTTCAGAACTTCCACATCTTGTATTGATAGCTAAATCAAACATACTGTAGTACATATCCATCAAATGGAAAATTGACATTGCCCCCCTCCGTGTTTCTCTCATGACAGATTCTATTTATTGGAAACCTTTCTTGAGAGAACATAGAAGTTGTGATTGTTGTCTTCTTGTTCTACAAATTAGAAATGCACTGAATGAAAATGTTGGTGGGGAAACTGAAAATTTAGGATGTGCTTGGCCGAAAACTGAAACTGAAAATAATTTATTTTTTAAAAATATATATTTTTATATATAATTGTATTAAATTTTACTTTTTAACCACTTTCGGACCAGCCCCTGCAGTTTCACTGCGGCAGGTTGGCTCAGCTGGGCAAATCGACGTTAGCTTACGTCGCTTTTCCTTACGGCCACTAGGGGTGCGCGTGCGCCCGCAGTGTGTCCCCGTAGCCGATGCGAGCGCCCGCCGGGCACCCCCGATCGCTCGTGACAGAGCGAGAACTGGGATCTGTGTGTGTAAATACACAAATCCCGGTTCTTTCAGGGGAGTAGAGACAGATTGTGTGTTCATACCAAGTATGAACACTGATTTCTCTCCTCCTAGACAGTCTCCTCCCCCCTACAGTTAGAAACACAGTCAGGGAACACAGTTAACCCCTTGATCGCCCCCTACCAGTGACATTTATACACTAATCAGTGCATTTTTATAGCACTGATCGCTGTATAATTGTCACTTGTCCCAAAAATGTGTCAAAAGTGTCCATTTTGTCTGCCACAATATCGCGGTTCCGATAAAAATTGTAGCTCGCTGCCATTACTAGTAGAAAAAAAATAATAAAAATGCCATAAATCTATCCCCTATTGTGTAGACCAGCGGTCTCAAACTGGCGGCCCTCCAGCTGTTGAGGAACTACAAGTCCCATGAGGCATTGCAAGGCTGACAGTTACAAGCATGACTCCCACAGGCAGAGGCATGATGGGACTTGTAGTTTTGCAACAGCTGGAGGGTCGACAGTTTGAGACCCCTGGTGTAGACACTATAACTTTTGCGCAAACCAATCAATATACGCTTATTGCGATTTTTTTTTTACCAAAAATACTTATCGGCCTAAACTGAGGAAAAAAAAAATATTTTTGGGGAAAAAAAAGTGGGATATTTTTTTGAGCAAAAAGTAAAAGATATTATGTTTTTTTCAATATTGTCGTTCTTCTTTTGTTTATAGCGCAAAAAATAAAAACCGTAGAGGTAATCAAATACCACCAAAAGAAATCTCTATTTGTGGGGAAAAAAGGATGTCAATATTGTTTTGTTAAAGAGACGCAGTGCCAAATCTTCCAGGGCTGAAGTGGTTAATTAATATTATTATTAATTTAAATTAATATGAATTTATTGTCAGCCATTATCGGCGCCTTCGGTATGTCTTCACACTGGTCCGTTGTGCTTCCATTGTGGTATTAAAAATCTTGGTTGCTGAATTTTTGGTTGAAAATGCACCTCCCGTTGAAATGCAATGAAAACGCAGCAAGAACGCACATGTGTTACGCTTTTGATGTGGTTTTTGAGTTACATGACCTACGAAAAACACACCATAAGCACAGTAAAAAGGCGACAAAATCGCTGCAAAATCATGTGCGTTTTTGGGGCCATTATCAGCACCTTTTTCTTTATCGGCAGAATGACATTTTTCAGGCCGCCAAAATTTCAGTGCATCTCTACTACAAATGCTAGTTGCCTGTTAATTAACCACTTCAGCCCCGGAAGATTTGGCTGCTCAATGACCAGGCCATTTTTTTGCGATACGGCACTGCGTCGCTTTAACTGACAATTGCGCGGTCATGCGATACTGTACCCAAACAAAATTGACGTCCTTTTTTCTCCACAAATAGAGCTTTCTTTTGGTGGTATTTGTTCACCTCTGCGATTTTTATTTATTTATGTCATGTTGACCCTCATGCTTCGAAACATTGAAGAAATATCCAGACAAGGACTTCTGTCTTTGACACTCCTCCATACTTGCTCAAGGTCAGTGACTCAAAAGCCAGCAGGTTAGCATGACAGCCAGGCAACTAACATTTTCAAACCCAGGGCAGACCCAATATTTCGCTTAGGAAAGGTTGACTTTTAATAGAGGCAAAGCGAAGATGCATCTTTTCAGAAATATCGCAGACCCATAAAAAGTAACATCTAAAGTAACACATCAACACGGTACGGAAATGGGGTTATGTTAGATCTAGGTAGCCCAAGCTTCAGTGCCAATTTGTCCTTCAATCAGATGTGTATAAAGTGACAAAGCAGCAAGTAACCTCAGATATATAAAAGAGCATCTGCTATAAGGCATCAAACACGGTATCCACCCCAGATCCATTGCAATTCCTCGCCCCGCTCCGAGCAGCACACTGAAGTTTTCACATCACCAAATTACATTTTTGTGCATCGCTGAAGGATTTCTGGAAGTACATTTCTGTGTTCTGCCACAGTAAAAGCCAGGTCAGCTTTTATATAAAGGAAGAAGCACGAGAAACCTATATTCATTTATTTTCTATGTGCACAAAGATTATTCATATGTTCTACGTATATATATTTAGAATTTTGACGGGAAGCATCTATATTTAATAAAGCTTTTCAGTTTTAGCCTTTACGTGTACAAATGGTCTTTAACTCTCTCCTTTCCAGAGCAAATAAATAAAAGGGTAATTCCTATGAATCACAACTACTGTATATATGCATACTAAACAGTGGCGGCGGGTGGAATTTTTTTTTTGGGGGGGGGGGGGTTAGCAAACAGTATGCCAACCCCATGCTATGCACGAATCTATCCATTGCATTTAGGGGGTGGCGTGGAGAGAGGGGGCACCCCTAACGGTACGGGCCGCCACTGAACTAAAACCAAGCAGCACTGGGTCCTGTGTCAGCTCACAGACATAGGATTGAAGACTGAAGCCTGGGCTGCATAGCTTTATAATGGCACGATTGTCTGCTAGGCTGATCTGTTACCTTAAAGTGTTACTAAACCCAGGACCCTGCATTCACTACTGACTTTTTATGAATTTTTAGCACTTTGTGATTTATGACATTGCACTGGATCACACAAAAGCAGTGCATGTGCTACTTTTAAAAATGCACTGCAACTTCGGTACCATGCGATCCAGTGAAGGCAAGCACACTGCAATTGCAATTAGCATTTGAGGTGTTGTTAAAGTGTTACTAAACCCAGGACCCTGCATTCACTATATCTGGTCTCCAACAGTACACAGAACAGGGAAATGCCATCATTTTAGTAAATACTAATTCTCATCAGCAGTACATAGCAGTCTTGTGACTTCTATCAGTGCCTGGTTAAAGCTTGTAGGAGGAGTTTTCTTCCTGCACTGGCTGTCCTATCAAGATGCAGGATTCTGATTGGTCCTGTGCTGATCACATGCACTCTCCCAAGAGCAAGAATAACTCTCTAGCAATACACACCAAACTGTGCATGTGCAGCCTGACTCCAGTAACTCTGTTTTATCTGGACATGTTTTGGAGACAATGCAAGAAGGGGAGGATTTGTGCATACAGGAACAAACTGCCTTTTTACACAATGCAGAGGATTAACCCCTTAGGTTCCACAGTGAGTATAACAAGCATGCTTTACTGCATATACAGACTGATTTTACTGTTGTGGGTTTAGTAACACTTTAAGACAAGCATCTGGCAGTCTTGTTAATTTTACTAGTTATCTTGGCTAGGCTGAGATAAATGTCAACATCATTTTTAATTCTTATGCTGCTAGCCTTAGTAAATAGATGGCAAGGTATATTATATTTACTTGTTTTAAACTTTTTTTCTCATACATCTCAGAAGTCTTCATGGGCATTTTTTTTTCATCTGAAGGAAGAGAGGAGGAACTTTCAGAGCCAAGCACACCCTCGTGCCTGCATACCCAAGCTAAGGGCAGATGGATTCCAGGAAGTAAATGCTACAGGAATGATCTGCCCTTATTCAAGGTGGCATCAGCTAGAACTGCTAGGGGGTAGTTTTTCAAAGTGATTTCTCAACAAAGCATGGAGACATGGATGTATGGGTAAATGTGATTTTCATATACAGTTTAGTTCCACTTTAAGCATTTCCTGTGTCTCATCAATGAAACTCTATACTAAGTCGATAGGTGAAAAGTCTCAGCAGGGGGTGGTTGGTGTCAGTCAATACACATGATTTATTGGTTTAACTAGATGGACTTGTGTCTTTTTTCAACCTGACTAACTATGTAACCAGAGCTTTTTTTCTCAGATAATAGGTGCAGGAACTCAACCATGCCCTGCACACACAACTCGGGCACCTGCACCCCCCTTCTCTCCATTCTGCACTCAGTGGGAGCCACTCAGGAGATCAGATCTGAGGGAGCCAAGCTGTCACTTGTAAACACAGAATTCCTTCTTCTGTGTTTACAAGTAACACTTAGCTGCCACAGAGCGATAGAGGGGTGTGCAGGGAGCAGAGGGTCTGAGCTGGAGGTGGTGGAACTGAGTTCCACCAAGTTACAGCTGAAAAAAAGCCCTGTATATAACTATGTAACTATGATTTACATGATTCTGCCAATTCGGAGCCAGCATCCCAGTTCAAGAAGTTGATGCTGACCCTAAATGATCGCTGAACAAAGATAGTGCTGTCTTTCTAAAAAGGAAAGAAGATGAAGGCATTGCAGGGGGAAAGTACTGTCATTTCTGAAAGAAGTAATAATAGGTCCACTTTAAAAGAAACGTGTACCTGGTTGCCTAGCTATCATGCTGATAATTTGGCTTTAATGGGTTTTAAATTGGAAGAAGCATGCAAATTATAAAGTCAGAACTGTGCTTGTAAGCATGAAGTGCATAAAAGCCATATCCGGTGCCATTTAATAAACTAAGAATATGTTTGTAAGAACTAAGACATTTTCCACTGTCCAGTTGTGTGGCGAATCTTCAAGTCTTGCTATAAGTTTGATTAGTTCTCATTTAAGTGATTCTTGGCCAGTCCATTAAGGTGAGCACTTCCAGCGATGTTTGTGATTCCTACATTATCAGTAACATATACACGCATATACACATCATCCTTCTGATTCTTTTTATTAAACTTTTTTTCACGAGGCCCCTGTTCTAGAAATGGTTGCTTAATGCAAGGTAAAGTGTTGAATGGAAGAGAATCAACAAATCCAAATATTTTTTACTTTCTGCTGTAAAACACATCCAAAGAAAAAGAATTTCTTCATAAATTTAGACCACTATGTATTCTGCTACATATTTTTTGTAAAAATAAAAATCCTAATATGCATAAATTGATTGGTTTGCACAAAAGTTATAGCGTCTCTACAAACTATGGTATATATATATATACTGTAATTATTATTATTATTTTTTTTATACTAGTAATGGCGGTGATCAGCAATTTATAGTGGGACTGTGATATTGCTGCGGACAATCAGACCTTAACAGACACTTTTGACACTTTGTGGGAACCAGTGACACTAATACAGTGATCAGTGCTAAAGATACAGTATACACTGTCACTGTACTAATGACACTGGCTGGGAAGGGGTTAAACAGCTAGGGCGATCAAAGGGTTAAATGTGGGCCTAACCTGTGTTTTGGTGTATCACGTGTGTTGCTTTTACTAAGGGAAGTGATGGATCTTATTCCCTTATGCCGCGTACACACGATTGGACTTTCCGGCGGGATTGTCCGCTAGACTAGAGTCCGCTGGACAATCCAACCGTGTGGGGGGCTCCGGTGGACTCTTTGTTCCCAAAAGTCCGGCGGACTTAGTTTGGCTTTAAGTTTTGACTTAAAATTGTCCGCCAGACTCGGGAGTCCGGCGGAAAATCCTGCCGTCTGTGTGCTAGTCCGCGGGACTTTTGAAATGAATGGACTTGCCGACACACGTTCGGAAAGTCCGTTCATTTAGTACGTGACTCCAGGTAGACGGGACTAGCAAAGGAAGTCAATGCCGCCGCCTCGATCGGCGACATTGACACCTCGCTAGCCCCATCACCTGGTATGGATTTAAAGGGGAATCCCTACGCCGAAAAAAACGGCGTGGGGGTCCCCCCCGAATCCATATCAGACCCTTATCCGAGTACGCAGCCTGGCCGGTCAGGAAAGGGGGAAGGAGCGAGCGCCCCCCCTGAGCCGTACCAGGCTGCGTGCCCTCAACATGGGGGGTGCCCTGGGGAAAGGGGGGCCCTGCGGCCCCCCCACCCCAAAGCACCTTGTCCCCATGTTGATGAGGACAAGGGCCTCTTCCCGACAACCCTGGACGTTGGTTGTCGGGGGCTGCGGGTGGGGGGCTTATCGGAATCCGGGAGCCCCCTAATAAGGGGGCCCCCAGATACCGGCCCCCCACCCTGTGTGAATGAGTATGGGGTACGATGTACCCCTACCCATTCACCTAAGGGAAAAAAGTGTAAATAAAAAAAAACAACATAATTTTTTTAAATACTTTATTGCACAATTTATTGCAAAATTAACGGATTTTCCGACGTCTACCTGGAGTCACGTTCTAAATGAACGGACTTTCCCACGTGTGTCGGCAAGTCCGTTCATTTAAAAAGTCCCGCGGACTTCCGCCAAAACTCCGGCGGATTGTCCGCTGGAAAGTCCAGCTGAAAAGTCAGATCGTGTGTACGTGGCTTTAGAAAATCCATAACTTCCCTGCTGACAGGACAGAGCTCTGCCTTGTTTACATAGGCAGAGCTCTGTCCTGTGTGTCTTCCCAATGATTGGTGGGTTCCGGTGGTCATCCATTGGTCGGACCTGCTGATCGACATCTCCTGTGTATAATCACAGCATAGCCTGGTAACCACCTGCGCACGCCCCCAACCCGGAAGTGCAGGATCACGTACCTAGTACATGAGTCGCAGTACATGTAAGTGATATGGTCGGCAATCGGTTAAAGGTCAAGCGATTTTGGCCCTACTTCTCTTCTGGGTCACAGGATTGCACCTAATTCTGCACTTTTGTGACCCAGATTCAGCCAACAGTGGGTAAAGTCTGCTGTCGGCTGATATGTTTTAGCTGGTCCAGACTGTGGATCCCTACTTTAATGTCAGAGTCCACCCAGATGCTTAAGCAGAGCTGGCTGAGCCTCTCAGTGTGTCGCCAAGAGTCTGAGCCAGCCGCTCCCACACCCTCCACAACCTGATGCTCAAGTGAGCGCTGGAGGGGCAGAGCAGAGAGCTGGTGACTGATAGTCCCCAGCTCTCTGCTCACTGAAGACCCAGAACTAAGTGATCAGTGGCCTTTGATGGGTCAGTTCATGGTCTTAGAGGTGGCGGGGGACAGATGCAGCATTGGACCAATGCTGCATTCACCTAGGTGAGTATGATTGTTTGTTTTTTAAATCCCACACTTCTCTTTTAAAGTTGAACCCTGGAGACATATACATACATAGGAGAGAATCTATCTCACTCCACGCTGATCTGAGGAACGGCATGATGAGAACCTCTTTACCTACCTAATATAATACTTTGTATACCACTAGGTGTACACTATACGATTTGACTATGGATACCTAGTTACAGTTAGATAGGAACTAATAACTATCTTGGAAAATGAGGAGGACCATTCTGTGGCATTATATGGGTGACAATGACCATGTGTAGGAGGGCCATTCAATGTGTTTCTATTTTGATATTTTTGACTATTAACCATGAGTGCTCTTGCTTAAACTTTTCCTGAAGAAGCGGGTTATCTACTGCAAAACTCAAACTGCATTGAAATTACCGCAATTTACTGTGCTCCACCATAGGGGAGCCATCAAGAACCTGTATTCAAGGAGTACTAGATGGTTTTGGTTATGTTTTATGAGCAGCTTTTGTGTGTTTTGTATGTTTTTTGATATATATACATGTGCAATTTTACAATAAATATTTTTTGATACTTTTTACAAAAATTGGGTACCATTAGTATATTAGTATATTTGTTAGGGTCCATATTTTGTATAACATAGGAGAGAGCTGTTTTACTTTCCATGGGATCTGTGTATCTATCCATCTAGTCCTGAAATTTGCTCTTCTAGGCAACAAAGCCAAGTGGATTACAGCTGTTTTTTTGTTTTTTTTTTTACAGTTAAAGACTCCTTAACTAATAAACACTAGTTGCACCTAAATGTATTGATTTTTGTCTTTAACATAGAATTCTGGGTAACCCTAACACCTATGCTTGCTAACCTGTGTAAGAAAGTTGCATATACTTAGCTATTTTCATGCCACTCCAGTGTAGTCACGTGATCTTCCCTATGTCAGCCATCCGCCAGCTACAGGGGAGAGAAGAGAGTGCTCTGACAATGACTGGCAATGCCTGAGTGGTGACATCATCCCTAGGCCTATGGCACATTTGTTGTCAGTGCTCCCTCCTCTCCCCTGCAGTGGAACTGACTGACACAGATGAGCTGGATCATGTGACCAGATTGGAGAGCCATGAAAATAGGTAGGTATATGCATCTTTTTTACATAAGTGAGTAAGTATAGGTAGCAGCATGGAGGGAACTAACCTTGAAATATGTTGTTGGCTGTACTAAAGGGTCATGCACTTGTTACAAAATGTGCATGTCAACTCTTCTATGATCCTTCCCTTCCTGCCTTGTTGGGATCTGACTGATGTGAAACGCTTGTCCAGGAACTCCACATGTGCCTGCCAGACAGGCCTAGAAAATAGAGCTCCTCTCCCGTACAGTATGGATCTGGGTCTTTCATGTTGTGCAGCTGCAGCCCCTAAAAGCAGTGTTTCCCTCATCCTGCTTTATTTGTCTGTTGTACAAAAAAATTATCCAGACCTATGCTGACCTCAGAATGCAGCTAAAACCTGGAAATTGTTTGGCAATGTGGATGCCATAAAGATCAATGTAGGAACAAAATCTCCTAGTCATGGGCACATGAAAGCAAGCCTGCTGAGCCAGCATACTTATTACTGCTGGTGATATTTCAAAGCTGTGATCAGCTATTGCATATTATATCTCTACCGACATATATATCCCAAGTGACCGCATGTACTGTATTGCAAGAATGAAGACAAAATGGATCTTTTTCTAGTCTTAAAGGATAATGACTTAAATACGAGAGTATGATAGCACAAAACAGGTACATACACAGAAGGCAATGCAGATGTTTACATTTGGAGTTGTGAAAGGGTTAATTCTGAGCAGAATATCCTGTATTATGCTATAAACAGCCCCCAGTCACAGTTTCATGAAATGGTAATGGATAGTTCCCATCTCCTGTGATTTACACCATCATCTGTCCTAATTATTTCCTTCCCAGAAACATTTGCAGATTCATTTATTTTTTTACTCATTAGTGCTCTCACTGTCAATTAGCCTCTCAATATTTCAAAGGAAGGCTTTTTTTGTAATTCAAACTTGGATGCAACATAAACATAATGCGGAACATGAAAAAACATGCCCTCCCCAATTTTCTTCTCTTGCCAAATGCAAAAACAACACTTCTGTACGCTAACAATCCAATATGGAACAACCAGACGTGAAGCAAGGGTCTCTTGTGAACTTGGGTGCTTAAATGGGACTATATCCAATATATATATCTGAACTGTGTTCCCTGCAAAACTATTTGTAATTTGGTTTAGCCATTATTGTGAGTTTAACTTCCACACCCCTGTCTACTGTGTAGCCTTGGGTGACACTACTATTTAGAGCAGCCTTTTTCAGCCAGGGTTCTGTGGACCACAGAGATTGTTAGGGGGTCCTTAAACAATGACCAATTACTGCCTATTAGATAGGTAACCACTGACGCCAATTATTTTTTTAGATATCTGTAAAGGAGCATTCTTCCCACTGACCATCATCATTATGTACCATGAGCTGTAGATATACGTATTATAAGCAGGGGTTCCATGACACTGGAACATTATTTCAAGGGTTCTTCTTTGTTAAAAAGTTTAAGAAATGGTTATTCAGAGTCTATTGTTTTGTAACCCCCCTCCTCCATCCTCAGTATTGGGCTATTAATAAGCATAACCCCACTGATGTGTCCCCCCCCCCCCTTTACTCTTTTCCTCTAAGTCTGCCTAACTTCTCCTCTGCAAAAGGTGTTTGAAACATGTAAGGATGACAACCTTGTGCAATGACATTCTGTTTTATAGTCTCACATGATTTGGAATTTAGTCACAAGGAAATCATGGTTTGATTATAATGGCAGCAACAGGAGCACAGGCCTGGTAATGCAAGTACAGTGATGCCACTCTTAAGGCCCACCATAGATAAATGTAGTTGGCTTAATACTACAGCATTGTCGATGGGTGCATTGACCATTTTAGATACCTGGACATTGGTTGGTGGGTGGTATGGAGATTTGAGTTAGAATAGGCATAGTCAAGATATGGGAAGCTATTAGGTAGAAGATCTGTAACAGTCCAAAAGACACAGCAATGTTTCCACAATATTCACACAGGATGATGCATGACATATCACAAGGGGTATATCACCAATGTGTAAGGTACACAAGGGCCCAAAGGAGAATGGGCCCACTCTGTGCTCACAGATTTGCACATATCAGCCATTCGAGTCAACAGGGGCAGTCTGCAGTCTCCACATGTCCCTCTGCAGCCTTCAGTGCAGAACCCCCCCCCTTAAGCGTTGGTTGCTAGAATACTGGCCATCAGCATCCTAGCAACAATGGTGCTGTGTGGTCCACACATGAGCTGACTGGTGAACTCCAGCCCTTGCCTCAGCATTAAGCAGAGAACTGAGCTTCTATTACAGAAGGAACTTATCTGGAGCCCATTTCCATCCAGTCCTGCTCTGCATCCTGTCTTCCACCCTTTGCCATGCTGCCTCCCTGTAGTGACAAATCTTCACTGAGGAGCCATTCCAAGCCCTGGACAGTTGGGCCCCTTTAACATGAGAGGTCTGATCTGGTCCATATGCTGTTTTTCAACCGGACCCAATTGGCCCCTCCGGATGTGTCTTGTGTCCATTTATACCCGGCTACCTCCCGGTCCAATACGATCTTTGCCATGCTGCCTCCCTGTAGTGACAAATCTTCACTGAGGAGCCATTCCAAGCCCTGGACAGTTGGGCCCCTTTAACACGAGAGGTCTGTATGCTGGTCCGGTCCGTATGCTGTTTTTCAGCCGGACCCAATTGGCCCCTCCGGATGTGTCTTGTGTCCATTTATACCCGGCTACCTCCCGGTCCAATACGATCTGGCAAAAAAAAATGGAAGGAGATCCATTCCCTCCATCTGCCCAGATCAGATTGGAGGGCAGTCAGATGTAAATGGATAGCTGGTCTGTTCACATCCGGCTCCCCATAGAGCAGAGTGGGCTGTGTCCTGTCATCTGGCCACTCCATTCAGCTCAGCAGGTAATCAGTGGACAGGTCCCCTGCTGAGAAAAAACGTATCCGGCACGTGTAAAAGGGGCCTTAAGGGAATAAACATTTACTAACCTGACATGCTGCTCGACATGATTGGTGTATATCTTGGGGGCTCCTGATATAAAGGGTAGACTCTGATGTGAAGGAGGAAATCTGATGTGAAGTGGGGATTCCCTATTTATCTCCTTTAAGATACTCCCACTGTTAAATGCAATCTTGCTCTACACCATGCGCTCCTAAGTGCACTGCACAAATTATTTCTGTATTTTTATCCCACGGTGCCCCGGGTCTTTTATTATCCTAGTCATGCTTACATTTAGTCACACTGTTTTGACTTTTTAGCTGTAAAACCAGACCGATTACCCTTCTAGGTATTCTTTACATATTGTTTATACTGTTTAAATGTTGACTGAAATGAGTCTGAACATAGAAAGGGGAAGGGGGTCTGACTTATTTTGCACTCAGAAGATGCCCCTTATAAGTAATGTACAATATATACCCTGCAATTGCAGCATAAGTGTAAATAGTGGTTTTCTCTATTACGGAAAACAAAAAAAGTCGCTTATTTATCCTGCCTTTGTCAATGTGATCAGCATAATGGGCTTCTCCTTTTACAATCAGTAAAATGTGATTTCTCCAGCTCTGCATGCTTGGTCGCATTGTGAATATACTGCAGTTTGAGGCTTCTGCAGCTTCTCTTATACTTGGATACTTTTAGAACATTGTTATTCCAAGCAGCAGCTTGGGACAAACAAGCTATGGACAAAAATTGTTTTTTGTGATGGACAGAGTCGGCAGGAGCCTACTGCAGTTACATTCCCAAACTGTGTTACAAAATATTAACAAGATTAAACTGAGCCTTTATGAATGAGATAAACATTTTTTTTTTCTACTGCAAAGTCCCATAAAATTAGGCAGTTGGCCAAGCTGAGGTTTTCCTCTACATTCTGACTGCTTTTCATCCAGTCAAAGCAGTGCATTCTTAAACAGCTTGGGACAAAATTTTCACCTTTCCTTATGGCTCCTCGACTGCTTGCTATGTAGCCAGTGGAAGCATAATCTTCTTGGGGCACAAGAGTAGTAGCCACAATCCAGAAGGGTGCAGCTCCAAATGGAGAAGTATTTCTGTGCTAAGTAATGCCGCGTACACACGACCGGACTTTACGGCAGACTAGGTCCGACGGTCTTCCCGACGGACTTTCGGCGGAGTTCCGATGGACTTTCCGAACTAACGGACTTGGCCACATACGAACTGACTAAGTCCATTCGAAAGTCTGTTTGTTTTGAATGTGATGATGTAAACGGGACTAAAAAAAGAAGTTCAATAGCCAGTAGCCAATAGCTGCCCTTGCGTCGTATTTGGTCCGTCGGACCAGCACACAGACGAACGGTTTTCCCGATAGGAATTGAGTCCATCAGATAGATTTGAAACATGTTCTATTTCTAGGTCCGTTGGATTTTTTTTTATGAAAAACTATCAGATCAGCCCACACATGATCGGACTAATTCCGTCGGACCTAGTCTGCCGGAAAGTCCGGTCGTGTGTACACGGCATTAGAGATGCCTATTTGTTTTTTTTTGGCATGATGTTTGTGCAAAAATAGGTGCTAGTTAAAGTCATGTGCCCATGAAAATTTTTTTTTTTTTTTAAAGTCAGCAGCTACAAATACTGCAGCTGCTGACTTTTAAGAATCGGACACTTACCTATCCCAGGGTCCAGCGATGCAGGGGAACGAAGCCCCCCTCGTTCCCCGCTACGCTCGCGGCGCCGGCATCCTTACTGTGGGCACCCGGCTGTGGCTTCACAGCTGGGCACCCACTGCGCATGCACGAGCGGCGCCGCACGCCGTGATACGCAGCAGTCATCTGGGACCTGTCACATGTCCCAGATGACTGACTGCGCCAAGGGGAAGTGACGTTTTTAGCCCGGGCTATGGAAGAGGCAGATTTCGTGGGACCACCTAGCAACAGGGAGAAATAGGTAAGTGGATTTATTTTTTTTATCCAATTAATTTGTATTAGCTAATTTGCACAAAAGTTGGAAATTTGGGGGAAACACCACTTTAATTGGATTTTTTTACTGCTAATTCAGCTTGTATTATTCATACTAGTTACAAACTTCATACGCATTTCTGGATTATTCATTAGTCATTTTATGCAAAGTCCTATTGCAGCAGATCTTTAAAGTGAACCTATATTTTGCTGAGCAACAGGTTCACTTTTCTAAAGAGCTTGACAGTAATGCCCCGTACACGGTCGGATTTTCCGATGGAAAATGTCCTATCGGACAATGTTGTCGGAAATTCCGACCGTGTGTAGGCTCCATCGGACTTTTTCCGTCGGATTTTCCGACGGACAAAGTTTTATCTCCTGCTCTCAAATTTTCCGACAACAAAGTCCTATCGGACTTTTTCCGATCGTGTGTAGCGAATTCCGATGGACAAAGTGCCACGCATGCTCAGATCACATTACAAGACCAAAGCTATTGGCTACTAGCCTCTACGTAGTCCCGTCGTAGGCAACAAACGTCACCACGTTCAGAATGATCGGATTTTCCGACAACTTTGTCCGACCGTGTGTATGCAACACCAGTGTCGGACAAAATCCGTCGGAAAAAATCCGATGGATTTTGTGGTCGGATTTTCCGACCGTGTGTACGGGGCATTAGAAGTAATATCCAACTGCAATGTAATAACCAATTGAAGAAAAAGTAAAATATATATAAAGTGAAATAGGTTGTATGTGGTTAATAGAACATAACATTTACATTCTTCCCCTCTCATTCAGTCACCTCTTCATGTTTCTCTGTAGATTTATTTTCCACATTATTATATAGAAGCTAATAAACAAAATGAGAAGTGAAGAGTGAGGCTTCATACTAGGTAAAGAGATAACATGACAGGGCTTCTTCAAAAAGCCATTCATACTAGAAACACTGATGTAAGGGGTGGGGGTGTCTAGGTACAAACTAATTAATTGACCCCTCCTGAAATCTGCCATCATGCCTTTCCTGTCTGTTGGGTACTGTTGGTCAGATTCATGGATGTGTCTGGCATCGATGTAAGGGGAATCCCACACCCACTGAAATCTATGTAAGGTGGATTCTTCCTCCACTAAGACCAATGTAAAGGCTAACCTATTCCTACTGATGACCAATGTAAAGGAAATCATGTGCCAACTAACACTGATCTAAGAGGAATCCTAGTTCTACCAACATTAATATAAGGGACATCCTACTCCTAATGACCATCAATGTAGGGCCATCCTTTACCCGATGACATCAATGCAGGGCACATCCTACTCTCAGTGACACCAATGTAAAGGGCATTCTACTCCCATGTATACCAATGTGGGAGGCATCCTAGGCCCACTGATCATAAATGTAGGGGTTATTCTATGTCTACTGACTAGTGCAATGGGCATCCTACTCCCACTAACACCAATGCAATGAGCATTCTACCCCCACTGATGCCTATATAAAGGACATTCTATCCTCACTGAGACCAATGTAAGGGGCATCAAACTCCCACTGGCCCCTAATATAAGAGGAATCCTCTTTCCACTGACCAAATATGCAAGAGTCATCCTATTCCCACTCACATCAATGAAAGGGGCATCCTACTCCCACTAACCACCAATACAGAAGGTAATCTTTGCTTGCTGACATAAATTCAAGGGGCATCCTACTTCTACTGACACCATTGTAAGGAGCATTCTACTTTCACTGATACAAATGCAATGGACACACTGCTATTGAGATTGATGTAAGGCGCATCCTACTTCGACTGTCTGACATCAGTGTAAGGGCCATCCTACTCCCACTGACCACCAGTGTAAGGGAATCTTGTGGCTGCTGACATCAGTGTAAAGGGCATCCTACTTCTACTGATATCAATGTAAGGGACATCCTACTCCAATTGACCAGTGTAAAGGGAATCATGTGCCTGCTGGCATTAAAGCCAGAAGCATGTTACTCTCACTGACATCAATGTAAGAATCAATCTACTCACACTGACACCAATTTAAGGGTTGTTCTACCACTCATATCAAAGCAATATACTTTCTATACCCACTGAGGTCAATGTAAAATATATCACACTCCCACTGATCACCAATGTAAGGGCCATCCTATTTCCATTGATCATCAATGTACTGTAGGGGGCATCCTACTTTCCTCATTGTAGGGGGACATCATATTCCCAAGGACCACCAATGTAAGAGGCATTCAATTTCCATTTATCACAATTTTAAGGTTTATCCTACACCTGCTAACATCATTGGAAGGGGCAGACAACAATGTAAGGAGAATCTTATTCAGACTAACACTAATGCAAGGGGCATTTTATTTTCAACTTCACACAAGCCCAAAACCGATTAACTTTAGGGTTGTAACCCAAGGTTTTACCCACTTGTGGGTAGATGCAGCGTGGTGCAGTGGGCAGAAACCACACGGAGTCCAGGTGCAGTAACAGGAATATACTGTAACAGAAGTCCAGCAGTACACAATAGGCCCAGTGGGAAAGCAACATGCTTGGAAACACTCACAAGTTGTAACAGTGATGGGACAGTAGACTGAAGACTCTGAGGAGCTGACAGCATCTGCCGCGAGGAGCAGAATTCAGCTTGGCCAGTCCATCCCTGACTCTATGCACTGTTCCTGTCGGATGGGTTACCTGTCCCTACTCTAGCCACTCACAAAATGTGTGCCAAACCCGGGAACCAGGGTCTTAGGTAGACTCTGCCTGACCCAAGATGACCGCCAAAGTCACATGGGATGCCAGCATCCAATCGGACAGCTGCCTCCCTGTGACTGAGGAAACCATAGAAGAACTAGGTTCCCCCTCGACTCCCTCCGCCATCTGCATTGTCGCTGCAAGCAAGTGCCAGCTGCATTGTAGAAAATAGACTGCACCTGCCTACGCATTATCACTACCACCACAAATAAATTAAATTATGCCTTTTGCTATTGAAAAGATTTGCTTTAGGAAACAATATAGAAAATATTAGACATGTTTAAATGATGCCAATGTATTGACAGTGATATGTCTGTGCTGTCACTTAGAGAATATAGGATTGTAGAAAGCATGCACAGTGCTGCGAGGATTGATGTGTAGAAAATGAAAGCTTTCCTGCATATTTTGATGGAGAATGTAATATCAGGGAATTATAAAATTACCAGGGAATTAATCAGTCTCAATGCGTATAGTGCAGCAATGCATCTTTGGATTTCCCTTAGTGACGTGCAGGTGGACATCAGACAGAAATCACTGTGCTGTTACCAAACAGCCATGTAAACGCATGATTTGAAGGGTAGCGGACTTGCTTTTGCTAGAAGAAGGAATAACAAATGCAATTTTATCTCCTGCTGAGATCTCCAATTTCATTAATTTTATATATTTGATTTGTCTTTTTTATGTTTATATTGCATTGCTTAATAAATTGGTATGTTTATGTTACTTTTCCTAACTGTTGGCACTCATGGTATCATCAGTCCTTCAATATACCCATCTACCATTTAACATCATCTTTGGATGTTGTTAGAATATCAATAATGTGTGGCATCTGTAGAAACAAATGCAATTATTCTAGTTTTTTTTATTACTCTTTTTTTTTTTTCTATTTTCTATATCAGCCAAAATGAAACACTTACGCTATCGCCAGGAACTCTGGAACAATTGAAACACTTAAGCCCCAGGACCCCCACACACACACAATTGTATGTCTGGTGTTAAATTTGATCCCAGATATTTAAATGTGTTTTGTCCTTTTAAACAGTGCACAGCAGCGGGGAGAACCATCTGCTTTTAGTCAAATGCACTTTAATTAGTCAGCGGTTTGATGCTCATCATAGTGAAACTAATTGGCAAATTGTTAATTAATAACAGTTGAAACAGCAATCGGAATCCTAGGGCTACATTCTTCCAGCTATCTGGATCTTCCATCTTGGCTTGCGTCCTGGAAACAGGAAGTGGTACCATGAAGCAATGAGACGCAATGGTTCTCAATCCAATGAGTTCAACGTACATCCTCAGGCACATATTGTACAACATAGCGGGAGGGGGAACAGATGTAGAGGCAAATGGAAAGATAGACAGAGAGACAGATAGAGAGATTTATTACATGTCAGTAAAAATGGCCTCTTTCAGTAAATTCTTACAGATTTATCAGGGAAGAGTCAGTTAACCATAGATAACTGGTATTTCATAGTAATGACAATTGAAAGTGCTGATGATGTGCGATCTATGAAAGTGCTGAGTCTTGCAACCTTTACTTTCATTACAGAATGAGTCTGCTGACAATGGACATAAAACTTCACTTCTGTCAGCGGACATTATACCGTAATGGTGATAACTTATATAAGGCGTATGTCAATCAAAGGTGGTCCAGCCTTTTGCTTTATCAAAGTGTTAGAAAATGTTACTTGGTGGCTCTGTTCCCTAGGGACAGACATAGGGCAACTTAATACTGCTCCTTATATATTCCCAAAGCCAAAGCTTTCTCAGCCATACCCTCTTGTTGGTCACAGGTGTGCACTTACTTTTATTTGCCCATCTACCAGAGTCAGCTGATAGTAGGTTATTGTCCACTATCAGCTGATGAGGTGGAGCCACTCTTGGCTCTAGAAGGATCATGACTAAGGATGAGCTCAGGCTTATTCGCAAGCCGCACGTGTAGAGCCCGCCAGAAAGTCGACACTGCACAGCGCTCATCACAGGCAGTGAGACATTGTTTTCTTGAACATGACAATGAGGTCATTGTACTCCAATGGCCTCCACAGTCAATCCAATAGAGCACCTTTGGGATGTGGTGAAACAAGAGATTTGCATTATGGCTGTGCAGCTGACATCTCTGCAACAACTGCATGATGCTATCATGTCAATATGATTCAAGGGATGTTTCCAACACCTTGTTGAGTCGATGCCACAAAGAATTAAGGCAGTTCTGAAAGCAAAAGGGGATCCAAACCGGTATTAGAAAGGTGTACCTATTGATAAAGTGTCCGGTGAGTGTATGTACCTTAACTCAGTTATATGATCGCAATGCTGATTTGTGAGTGGAGCAAATTTGTGAGAACGAGAGACTGATGTTCTACTGGAAAAGAAAAAAAAAAAAAACGGGCTGTGGAGTGTCAGGAAATGCAGTTCTGATGTGAAGTTATTTGAGGTCAGTAATTAGGGAAAGGCAGAATTTACATCAAGGGAGTGCCAAAAGGCTGATGGGATTTTAGTTGCCGTGAAAAGCTGCATGTTGTTTGGGTAGCTCCTCGCTATGAATGTAGCCGCAGTTCTCCAAAGTCTTTGAGCTGCAGAGAAAAAAAAAAAAACACACACGCTCAACCCTCTGAGCGCTGCTATGTAGGCTTAGTACTGTCAGAATGAGAAATACGAGAGATAGACAGACAGCACAAGACAGAGAGATGACAATGCGGCTTGAAGAACGAATGGTTATTGCAGCCCAAGTCACATTGGGAAAAAAGATTTAGGATACATGAAGGGGAGGGGGCATGGGGGCATTTTTAGAAAGCAGTGAATGTGACTTTTACTAGACATTCGCTGGTAGGAAAGCAATCGCTGTCATTTTAAACACATGGAAGATTTACCAGCAGTGAATATTGGGTGAATGTCAGATTCACTGCTTTACAAATATGCCTTATATTGTTTATGACAAGAATATATGCTTGAAGGTAACCAAAAAAAATAGCACTGATTGGGAATGAAGCAGAGCGGGAACTGACCTCAGATCACCAGCTTTGTATTCAGTAAAAGAATCCCTGAGGGGTGTATTTAAAAAAAAAAAAATGCATAGCTGTAAATCCATTGAAACTGCATGTAAGTTTGTTCTGTGTGAATGTAACAAAATCAAATATTTTCCATTCTATTAGCCACTAGATGGCTCTGAGAAACATACTTAACCCCTTGAAGGCGGGTGACAGGTTGCACCAGACCACAGGCCGTGGAGCGCCCGTGAGGCATGATCCTGGGAGACAGATTAGCAGGGCTCCCTTCCAGCCGTCATGCCACAATAGGCTGGGCAGAAGCCCTGTTATTCAGGATCACGCTCCGACGCAATCTGTGACCCGCCACGTCCACCGGACACAGCCAATGACAGATAACTGTATCGGCCTGCTGCCACTACCATGTGATCGCTGTGGACAATCACAGCAGATCATAGGACAATTGTACACAATGAAAGGCTGTATCTGGTATTTGATGTCATTTTTTCATAGTAAATAAACTTTTCTTGTGCAGCAATCCCTCTTTGTGTTTCTATATATATATATATATATAAAATGCTTGGGGGTTCTAAGTAATTTTCAAACAAAACAAACAAATGTCAGAAAAAGGCTTGGTCGCAAAGGGGTTCAGCTATTGTAAGTGAATGAAAATTAATTTCTTTTAATCCAAATTTTCAGAAAAATTTAGATGGCAACCAGAGGCCAGTTGTCATTAACCCACATGTTCAGCCCTCTTTGTGTACGTAATACTGTATAATAGTAAGTACAGTAAAAAATGCCCCAAAAAAATTCTATGAAATAATTGTACACCATTTACCCATCTGTGTATTTTCAAGTGATGAATTATTGCCACCATCCCTTCAAATAATTTTTTATTCCAAAACAAATGCACATCGTTATGCCAAACACCCAACTGTAATAATTTCAGTTCTCTAGAAAAAAATAATTTTGTTTTCACACTGGGGTGGGTTGGCGTTGATGGTAAAACGCTGCTAGTTTTAGCGCCGCCTTACCGTCATTTTAGCTGTGCTAATCGGCCACTAGCGGGTGCTTTTAACCCCCACTAGTAGTCGCTGCCGAGGCCATTTGCAGGCAGTGCCCATTCATTTCAATAGGCAGGAGCGGTGGCCCCAAAGATGCCTCTTGCCAGTGCATCGCTCCAGTGTGAAAGCACTCTGGTTTTCATACTGGGACTGCAGGGGAAGTGTTTTTCAGGTGCTATTTTAGCCCAAAAGCACCTGAAAAGCATTTTTCAGGCACTTTTGGGCTAAAAATCTTAAGGAATTACAAAAAAAAAATCCAATACTGAAAGGTCGGATTAGGAACCACCGTACAGCAACTCAATGACTCATGGAAGTTCTACATCTAATTTGTGGCTGACTCATTGATGGGCTGTGGGGATCCTGTAAGAAGTATTATTATTTTTCTATGTAGATCCATCTTATGTATTTCTATAAATATTACCTTTTAGGTAAGTGGAGTTAAGCCTTTTGAAAAGGTTCAGGCATCAAAAATGAGAAAATTGGCCCGGTGGTGACGTCTGGCTGTTTCCCAATTTTACATGCAGCACCCAGCAGTGTTTTCCTTAGGCAACAAGGGGATAATAATAATAAGTATAGGGTAAATATTTACTGGCAGGATGGCAGACAGGATAAGTTATGTATCCCCAGGGTTACGTTAGTTATGGCTTGTGTAACCTGAAGAGGATGTGTACAGATTTCAGAGAAGTGTCTTTGTATGCGCATACAGATGCAATCATTATGATGGAGCCGATCAATGCTCATCTGATATTTATCAGTATTGGGAAACATTTTCAATACCGAGAGTTATATGAGCCACCTAGGTATACAATAAGACATTTGTAGTGAATGTGTGTGTAAACTTAATTGACCTCATTGTGCCATTGTCCATGTGAAGACAATATTAAAACCTGTCTCGTAACTGTGATATATTTAAACCAGCCCCATCATATAGTCCAGTTAGTCAACCAAGGCTATATGTTTAAAGAAGAGACTAAATCTGTACCTCTTTTGCTGCCCACAATGTTAACTATGGCCCCTATCATTAGATATGCTCCTCAAAATTGGGAAGACTGGAAAATGTCCATCTCCATGGTCCCCTGCTGCTCTCAGTGGTTCCTCCTGATGACCTCCCATCAGTGCAGGAGAAAACAGTGATGTAATGCCGTATACACACGAGCGGACTTTTCAATGGACTAGGTCCGACGGTCTTTCCAATGGACTTTCGACGGAGTTCCGACAAACTTTTCGAATGAACGGACTTGGCCACACACAATCACACTAAATTCTGACGTATTTGAACGTGATGACGTACGACCGGACTAGAATAAGGAAGTTCGTAGCCTGTAGCCAATAGCTGCGCTAGCGTTCTTGTTTGTCCGTCGGACTAGCACACAGAAGAGCGAATTTTTCGATAGGAACTGGGTCCAGCAGAGTTCCGGGGGAAAAAATTTAAGACATGTTCTATTTCTAAAGTCTGTCGGATTTTTCTATAGCAAAAGTTCGCTGGAGCCCACACACGATCTAATTGTCCGACGGATTTGTTCCGACGGACCTTTGCTGTCGAAAAGTCCTCTCGTGTGTACATGGCATTAGGCCTACAGGAGGAACCAGTCACAGCCGGGGAAGGTGATGGATATTGAAACTTCTGGAAGTGCCAGTTTCCCAGTAGACTTCAGGGAACCATTTCTAGTAATTGTAGCCATGTTCAATTTTGATGTTCACGTGGCAGCAGAAGTAAAGCTGGATACACACTATCCAATTGTCTGTAGATTTTTTTTCTTCAGATTTACTAAAACCATATAATATGAGGTCAAACCTTAAGAGTTGAAATTTGGATGCAATCAGGCAGGCTCTTGCACTACATGGTTTTGGTAAATCTAAAGGAAATCAGACAACAAAAGTTGTATAGTGTGTAAGGGGTCTTAGTATCCAGTCTCTCCTTTACAGGTATGAGCTTGGTTGAAAAAATTGAGTATGAGGGTCTCTTTAAGATTATTGTATCATTAGTTAACAAGGAGCTTCAATTATGTTTAAAGCGTTTGTTACCCCAACACTTCATATTTCTGATATGTGCCTGCTGTACCATGTACTTGTGTGAGAAAGTATCCTGTTCTCTTTGTATTGCTTCCTTTGTGGGAAATCCCAGGTGTTCTTGCCAGTCCTTTGCTTTCAAAAGAAGCTTCTGCACCTTTTTGGGCAGTGTGCTTTGTGCGTTTTTTTCCTGCTTGTTTTGTTCTCTCGACAAAACGTGTGTTTCAAACTGTATCTTAGACCAATTTGAGTGCCACATCCATATACAGATGTATCAACACCAAAAGCGTGTTTTCTAGCTGTGGTTGGGGTGCCATTAACAATTTAATAGCACATCAAGTGCAATGCACACTTTCCGTGCGTTTCTTGCATGTTCCGGGAACGTGCACAAAAATGCACATTTCTGAGCACGTTTCCAGAACATGTGAATGGAGCCTAAAGCCTCGTACACACAATCAAATTTTCGGCAGGGAATTGTGTGATGAAAGACTGTTTGCCTAAAATCCGACTGTTAGTACGCTCCTTCAGAAAATTGTCCAACTTTCCGCCAAAAAATGTTGGATAGCAGGCTAGTAAATTTTCGTCGGAGAACGGTCTGTTGTCAGATTTTTGTATCGTCTGTATACAAGTCTGTCACACAAAAGTCCAAAGTACAAACACGCATGCTCAGAATCAATGCTCACCAAACACGACATTAGCAGAAGGCATAGGCGTGCGCAGCCTATAGCATTAGGGTGTGCACCTCAAAGCTCAAACACAGATGCATTTGTCTGCAGCCTCAGCTCCACTGGACAGTAAATTACCAGGATAGTACTCTGTGCTGAGCAGCTTCCTGTTCATTCACATAGTTTACTATGCTTCAGTCAGTGTTGTATTTAGGTTTTGTGCTGCCCTAGGTCTTACTAAACTTGTGCACCCCCTAATTTAAATATGACCCACCCCTTTCTGTCGCCCTATCATCTGTAAACCACACCCCTTCCTCTTTAGGCTCCACCTTGATGGTGCTATATAAGTACCTGAAATAAATAAATGAATAACTATGAACAACTATGAACTAACACAGTGAGTGAGTGTGTTCACTGTGTTCTTTTAGAAAAGGAAGGGGTCAGTAAATTACATATTTACCAGCCCCTTCCCCCACTCTCCATTCTGAAACATCCCCCCCAAGAGCCAGGGGGTTAGGAGGGAAGCCAGCAGCATTGTGGGGGCACAACACGGGGGGAAGCCGTGGCAATAGGGAAAATTGGCACCGCATGCAGTGATTAGGGTGTGCCCAGGCACACCCCCTGCGCACACCTATGGCAGAAGGTGCCCAAAGGGTGGTGCTCAAGAGCTAAAATTCTATGTAGTATGTCACTACTTTCGTGTTTGTTGGCCAACAATTGTGTGCCATTAGTATACAATACAAGTTCCTGGCACACGCCCTTTGGACCAAAAGTCTGACGCTCTGTTGGCCAACAATCCAATCGTGTTTACGAGGCTTAACTTTTCAGCTGCAAGAAACTTTACTAACTTCAGAAACATCTTATAAAAGAATTTATGTATATATGTATATTCATTAGTCCAATAGCTACTAACATAACTGTTATCACCATCATCATTATGCAGAGTGAAAAAAAAGAAAGATGTGTCCCAAAGTATGATAGTAAATGTAGTTCAGGAGCTATTTCTATTTTGTTGTGCACAAGAAAAAACAGTTGTTTTAAAAATGTGGATAGTTTGCATTCTTCAAAGACAACATCATCCAAAACCAAAATTGTGGTTTACGATGGAGTCTTCTGATTGGTAACGAGTGTCCTAGAATTACCATTTTCTTTCCTCCCCTCTGCTTTTAGTATTAGTATATTTTCCAAGGGAAAAACACGTGAAAGCTCCCAGTTCAGCAGGAAGAGGACAATGCAAAAATGACCCTTCCACCCTTCTCTCACATTATGACATAGGTGTCTCTTTTCATGACTTCACAAAGTCTCAAAGGACATCAATGACAATTCAAAGCAACACCCAGCTCATCTTCAGGAAAGGAGATATCACACTCCATTGATTTATTT